>JBBPNP010000130.1:0-65293 GCA_038090955.1 Xerocomellus intermedius
AAGCCAGGAGTAAGCCCTTCATTTCATACACTCATATGTTAGGGCCCAGGTTAGATGCAGTTAGGGGTTATCGACTTTAGTGAAAAACATGCAAACATTGGGACAGTTGTTTGAGCCACTGTACTTCAAAACATTTGGTTGTCAGGCGTATGGCTACATACCCAAAGACAAGCACGCTAACAAACTTGCACCCAAATCTGAAGATATGATCTTTATTGGCTATGAACCAGGAACTAAAGGTTACCGCTTCTGGTCCAACATCAGAAGAACAGTCGTAATTTCTTCTACTACCACATTTGATGAATTTGATTTTCCCAATTGTCCTAGAGAGAAAATACAAGACAGACCGCTTCCTGTTAATCAATCTCCCGATACTAGCAATAATGAGGATTCCGATCTAGGAGGAGGCGATGGCCACCAACCTCCAGATCAAAACAACCAAACTCCTCGTCCCCCTACTCCTCCAGGATATGTCTTATTCCTTGCAAATGCACCTGTCTCATGGCTAACCAGAAGACAGAAAACTATAGCATTCTCCTCTACAGAAGCCGAGTACATGGCAATGTCGGACACCGCAAGACAAATTTCTTGGATAAAGTCCCTCTTAAGTGAAGTTGGTTTCAATATACCAAAAGTGCCGCTTTACTGTGATAACCAGGGAGCTATCTTTTTGGCAACCAATCCTGCACAAGAGATGCGATCAAAACACATAGGAATCAGATACCACTACATCCAAGAATGTGTGGAAGAAGGAGACAAAATTGATCTCTTCTATATTCCTACTGATGAACAACTCGCAGACATTTTTACCAAGAATTTATCACCAGCCAAATTCGAAGTAATACGCAAAGGTCTTCGTTTTATTTCCTCATCCTTATCATAATCTCAAGGAGGAGTGTGTTACGCGAGACGTACGTTTGAATCGGCTAGAGAAGATTGTCCGCGATAAGAAAACAGAAGCGTAAGCAACAATGACAAGAGGGATCCCCTTCCAGTAGGAAGATAACGAACAGTGTGGGGGTTTATAGTAGAACTAGAGAAACGTTAAAGGAATCAAAGAGAAATAGACACGATACCCAATCGTAAGAGAACATGCCGCCAAAGACGTGAGAGCGTCTGTAGAAGGACAAAAGAAGTAATCGATGATGAAGGAGAAAAATTGTAACAGAGTGTTGAGATTTATGTTTGACTTTAATGTCTAACCCATTCTACTTCAGAACTTCTCATACAACCGGGTCTAGATTGTTTTATATAAGTATGATGACATTATGATCTAGACTCTTAGTATCCCTTATCTATGACGACATAGATAAAGAGCTATTCTTGTTATCAAGATAGCCTTATCGCATATCTCTCTTATCATAGAGATAAGCTCCTTCTTATGGTAGTTTACCATACATGTACTTGGTCTGTGCACACACAGCTGTACTATATAAAGGGTGGTTTAACCACCTTAGAATCTAACGAGTTCTACTCTCACTACTCGCTCTATTCTCTCACTTCCTGCAAGAAGCCCTTCAAGTAAGTCTTTCTTACTTGTGTTTCCTCATAGCTTCCTCTCGCTAGCCTCTTGGAAGTCTACTTGACTTTCATCATGGCCAAGTGAATATAAATAAGTTCCACATACCCCCTTCAGGAGGCTGCTAAACCGAGAGCTGCAGAAAGCTTGGAGAAAACGGACCTAGGTAGGAGTTTTGTAAGGATATCTGCTATATTTTTGTACGTAGGTAACCAGATTAAACGAAACGTGCCAATGTCAATGTGCTTTGTGCGTTGATGGAACTTTGCCACTGTGGAGAGTGCGATGGCTCTGGTGTTGTCAAGGAAAACTTTAATAGGGATCTGGAATGGAAGTGAGAGTTTGGTGAAGAGGAATTTAAGTCAGAGGCCCTCCTGAATGACGTGGGTGACTGCCATGTATTCCGCCTCGGTGGAGGACAAGGCTACCGTCGTTTGTTTTTTAGACATGTGCGAGATCAGTCCGCCCGCATAAAACCAGGCATAGCCCGATACGGAGCGACGTCCGGCCTCGTTCGCCCAGCTTGCATTTGCGTACGCGTGAAGCTCGGGGGTTTCTGTTTCAGTACCATAGTGGAGACAGTGGTTGAGCATTCCTGCCAGGTAACGAAGCACTCTCTTCCCGGCCGCAAAGTGGCGAGGAGAGGGATCGGCATTGAATTGCACAAGTGAGTTGACTATGTGCGCGATGTCAGGTCATGTGTTGATAGAGAGGTATATGAGTTTCCCAATTAGTTTGAGGTAGGACGAGCGAAGGTTTGCGACTTCTGGGTAGGAGGCTGCAGGATCTCCGAAGGGAGCCTTAGGGTCAGTAGGAAGGCAGACGGGATTGCAGTCGGACAGTCCATACTCCTGGAGCAAAAAGCTGGTGTGCTCGCCCTGGTGCATCCACAGTTGACGAGTCTTCCTGTCCCGTTCGAACTGTACTCCCAGGTATTTTGACACTGGCCCTAAGTCCTTAATACCAAACTTCTCCGCAATTCTCCTTTTTACCCTCTCGAAAAAGGAGCGTGAGTTGGAGACTCCCATTCCATCGTCAACGTGCCACCCAATTAGACATTTGACCTTCGTAGGCGAGGCACTGAGCACGAGGTTAGTAACACCGGTGGTGAGGTCATCCTCGCCGTTGTAATAAAACAACGCGTGGTCCGACTCAGTGCGAACAAACCCCAAGTCCGACATCACAGTACAGACCTGCTCGTACCATTCGAGCGCTGATTGCTTCAGTCCGTAGATAAAGCGTAGCATGAGCCACACGGACTTCCTCCAATCACCTTGCTCAAATCCCTTTGGCTGACACATGTAGATCTCTTCCTTGAGAATGCCCCATAGGAATGCTCTTTTTGCGTCAAAGGTGTCAATTTCCCAGTCATGTTGACAGCCGAGTGCAGCGAGTAAACAGACTGTTGCTGGTTTGATAACTGGAGCGAATGTAGCGCCGTAGTTGATTCCTGGGACTTGCGAAAAACCTTGAGCAACGAGTCGTGCCTTGTATACTGAACCTCCTTTGTTGTCATCTTTAAACTCAAGAACCCAGTGGCATCCTATCGCTTTGCGACCTTCTGGTAGCTCAGCGATCTCGTATACATTCATGTCTTTCATGGTCTGTAGCTCTGTCTTCATTGCTGTGAACCATAGTTTGTGGTCAGGCCACAGCATGGCCTCCTCATATGTAGCTGGTGGGATGGACATGTCGTAGTCTGATGTGGAGGGATCTCGACGCTTGTCACTTCTGATGGCGATGTGAGCTTGCTCTTCAATGACATGAGCTTGCTCGCCGATGGCAACGTCTGCCACAATGTTTGGGATGTCGTTGTTCGATTCGATGGCTCCCAGGGAGTCAGTGTCCATGGTCTCGTCGCTTGTCACCCCCTCCGACAAAGCAGGATGGCCCGAATCGTCCAATCGCACCCCCTGAGTCACGACAAGCACACGCCTATCACGAAGCTCATCCAAGCGGGCCTTCGCGGCCGCATGCTCCTCAGCATAAGCTTTACCAGCTTTGGTCATATTCCGTGTGCGACTGGACTTGCGAAGGGGGTTGGGAGGTGGCATCGCCATAGGAGGGGTTGACTCGCCCACGACGGCTAGAGTGTTGGGTAGAGACAACATTCCATTGCTCACGATCTCCGCTATCATGAGCACGGAGACGAACTGCGACGAGTAAGTGGATGTCGAGGGAGGTGAGGATGCTCGCGGACCTGCCAGCCGAGAGTCTTGTAGCGGATCTGATGCTGCTCGTCATTCTCAAACACGTCCGATCGCGAGTCTTTGATGTCGAGCTTCGAGTCCATAATGGTTTGAGTGGCTGTGCACCCAGGCTGGCAACTCGGACTGCCAATGCCCCATTCTTTAATTATTCGCGTCTCGTCGCGTCCGCACTGTAGGAATGTCGTCCCACCGCCAGCAGCGTTCAAGCACATCCTCCTTCACACGCGACTTTGAAAAGCACTCCATTTCAATGCCTCTCCATGTCTTTGACGTCCATCCCCGTCCGCAAACAAGCCCCCCTCCTCACCCTCCCTCGGACGCTCACAGATTCCAGAAGAAGCATGCTCGCCGGCCTACAGTGGAGGACAGGGTCTCAGACACCTCCTTTGCATTCCCTACCTCGGATCAATTCCCCGACCCCTCCAGCTTTCTGTCTGCCGCCGACCTTACCCCCCGGCACCCTCGCACTCGCACCCGAACCGGCCCCTCGTCCCAAAAACCGAGATGGTACGACAATCCTCTTCCGCCCTTGAGGTTCTCTGGAACCTCTAGTCTAGAGGACCCTCCCCCGACACCTATCGATGCCTCTTCGATCGGTGGGTTTTCCCCCTTCAGCTTTCCTGTCTTCGTCGCTGCCCCGATCGCAGGAGTAGAGACTTTAGATGCCCTGGTAGATGGTATGAACGGAATGGCTGGTGCATCCATGGACGACCTTTTCGCGCGAAACTCATCAAACTCGCGTTTTCCTCTTCCTGGTCACCACCCTCTATTCCAACCTCCGCTCCCAACACCACCTCCGGGCGTTGTACTTGGCAAAGGAAAAGGCAGAAGGCGCGAAAAGGCTGTCACCTCGGACGACGACGACGACGACATACCAGCTACGAAACCTCCTCGTTCCCATCCACGTTACCGCCATAACCTTGTTTCCAGTTTCTCGCGAAAAGTATCGACCTCTACCATTACAGTTGATTCCACCCTCAGCGATAATATCACACCTCCGGTTAGCGATTTCAACAACCACACCCCGCCCAATACCGTACAGCCCACGGAGCGCCCACGAACTGTAATTCCCTCTATATCCGAAATTATACGCAATCATGCGCCACATACCCTTGAGCGCACCCGCCCACCATCCGTACATACCCCGAGTTATGGTCATGCCAATGGCAATGTATTGGCAGGTCCGGAGGAAGAGGAATCCGAACCGGAGCCCTTGACACCTGACGAGGAAGCTGAACTTCTCAGTCGGTCGTCGATGGACAGTATTGAGCACGAAGTCAGGCGGACGTACAACAACCAAAAGAATTCCCAAGTGACCGCTCCACCTTGCAGTGGTCCTCGCGCTCCGCCCCTGGCTTCTTGCCCTTCAAATACCTCTGATGGTTCCAGTGTCCGTCTTGGCGTCCGTGCTGCCGCCTCAGACACATGTGCTCATTCATCCTCGACAACTTCCGCACATGCGCCCCAGCAGTCATTCGACCCAAATCAGTTCTCTGCATCTCCGACATCCACGTCACAAGCGATCGCCGAATACCTGCGGTCTGCACGATTAACGACACTACTGAGGCTCACTCGATACCCACATGCTTCGCTTGACCACCCACTTACAGTGAGTCTCGCAGATATGGGAGACCCAAATGGTTTTCCGCTCGTTGTCTTTCTTGGGCTGGGTTGCGTAAGACATATCATGGGTCTCTACGATGAAATGGCCGATTGCCTAGGCCTCCGATTAATTGCTATTGATAGGTAAATTAATTCGAGATCATCATGTCGATGCGAGCTCATACGAAACGTGTTAGATGGGGACTTGGTCGCACTGAAGTGCCCCAATCAAAATCTGCTCATGGCATCATGGAATGGGCTTCTGTTGTGGAAGAAGTACTCGATCAACTCCAAATCTACGAATGTAGTGTCATGGCTCACTCCGCTGGAGCTCCGTATGCTTTGTCCTTTGCAAATCGCGTACCTGAGCGCATCAGGGGTGATCTTTGTCTACTGGCCCCATGGATCGGTGGTGGCGAAGCCGGTATGGAACATATTGACCACATAGCACCTGATTACTGAGAACGATCCTTAGGCGGTTACAAGTGGTTGAAGTATGTTCCCAATGGCATTCTGAAGACCGCGCAAGCTGCAGAGTGGAAAATACAAGCATGGATGCTCGGAAAGCCCCCAACGGTCGCCTTCCGCGGAATAGGTTATACAGCTCCGCCATCTCCCAGCAAGCCTTATTACATTCAGTCAGACACCACCACAGATTCTGATCCATTGTCACAATTCGAGCAACTCAGCAAGTCTAGTGTCTATCCATCCCAGTCGGACGCGAGGAGGCGGATGAGTGTTGCATCTAGTCTGTTCAGTGACTATGATGATTTGAGGGACTTCGACGGTCGGTTCGGGAGCCAGAGCACGCTAGGGGCACGGTCTATGAATCAGCAGACGAGACGGAAAGCCTCCAGGGGTATTCTTGGCCGGCTGAAACCATCCAAATCTGCATCTCAATCGCAGCCTCCGTCCCCTGCAGCAGAAACGGCGCATCAGTCAAGTGTGGGGAAGAAATTGAAGACCCTTCGGTCAATGGGCTCGTTAAAGGGCAAATCGGGTGCTAACGGCTCCAAGGGCGAAAGGGCGAATTTACCTAGCCCACAGCTCCCTCAACCTATCTGTGTCGACGTTGGATTAGGCTTGGGTGACTTCGACTGGAGCAATAAACCCGCGAGCCCAGTACCCCGCACGTTGACGTCATCTCCTAAAATCGTTCTTCCAGGAAGGCCAATGAACTATACTCGATCGATTGATATCAACGTCGAAAAGCCCACTATTAAATCACCCATTCCCAGGCAGGCAGCACGACGCTCAATCTCATTCAGCATGTCCAGCGCGGTTACCCCTAGGTCAAGCCCGCCAAGCATGCCTTCATCGCCGAGGAACAGCGTTCTCTCCTCACCGTACAGCAGCGTGATTACGACTACCTCGGGTTCATACCAGGCAGCACTCGGAAACGCTCTGATTGCTGCGTCCCATGCCGAGGCGTCGAAAGGCACCCACGGCGACCTACTGCAGATCCTGAATCACGACAATCGTCCTTGGGGCTTCTCATATACCGACTACCCTCACAAAGTTCGGGTGTGGTACGGTGACCGAGACGAGAAAATTGCAGAGAACGCGGTGAGATGGATGGAGCGTACGATGGGCGAGGATCGGTGTGACGTGAAGGTCGTCAAAGCTGCTGATCATGCCCTCATGTACAAGAGCTCCGTCGTGGTTGAAGTCTTGGAGTGCGTTCGAGAATTCTGGTGAACTTTGTTCCCTGCCATCCTATTGATATCATTTACTCCTTCTGCTTCATACCTTTTCACGTTTCTATTCCATTCATCTTTCGGTGGAACAAATTCAACCTTCTTTCATGCCTGCCACATGCGCTAATCCCATCCACGCATAGTATACCTCAAATATTCTTCTTTGACGAGCTTTCCATTGCATTTATTTATCGTACGTGAACGAACCTCGTCTTCGTTCGACAACACATTGGAAGGATTTTCGATGTACTATTTTGCCCTAGTTCACAGCTGATATTTTTTAGTATTAATGTTGTTTAAACATCATTAATGTCAATCTGTACTCGCGCGACCTCAGACACGGGGGACAATGTGTAGGCAACGGTCGTATATCGGATGGAACATTCTTTCATACAAAACTCCAGGACGAGGGGGAGCCGTCGCAAACCATTGAAAAGTGAGATAAAAGCCCGAGCTGCACTAAAACTGGAAGTTCTGCCCTGCAGGTTTTTCCGACTACTGGTGCGAGCCACACGTTCACATCGATATGCATAAGATATACTGGTTCTGCTCACCTGCGGGACCAAGGCCATGACTGTAACGATGGAGAAGGAGGCCCTGGCCGATCGTGGAAGTCGTGTAGGAGCTTGAACTAGTAAAGAACGAGCCCCAGGAGTGATGTTAGGAACTGGCATCCGGAAGGCTCGAGACAACTGGGCGATCTTGTCGGGGAGCGCTCGACTCGGTGTGTGTAGACGCCACCGTATAGCTCGAAACTGTCACTGCCAAAACATAGTACCAGTGCGGGATGGTTCTTTATCACGTCTCTATGGCCTCCATGAGCTTCAAAGGCATCCTGCCGTCTATCCTTCAGCTTCTACGTGCATCAGGAAGAACAAAGTGCGGACCACGAGGTTACCCAAGCGTGTCTTGGCCGGTGGATGGAAAGTACATGTGCGGCACGGTCCGCGGCCAGGCTTGAACGGTACGAAGACGCTCCCAAATCAGTTCATTGTTCGTTGTCACAGTCGCTCGTCAAGTGGGGAATCCGGTACAGTGCCTGCATCATGTCAGAGAAGGTAGAACTACCCAAGAAAAAGACAACAGCCAACCCAGGCAGACAAGAAACGGAAGGCATGCCTTCAGTCACACCCAGGAAAAGGAGAGCCGGGAGAACGGCTGACAGAGAGCCATCAGCACACGAGGTTGGTCGTCACGTCGAGCCGACGTCGAGGGGGGGCCAGGGTCGTCGGTCTGACCGTAAGCCCGCATATCTTGCCAACCCCCATTTCTCTGAGAAATATTATGGCAGTTGTGCCTATTCAGTCAACCGCGCTGGAGCGCCAACGCCAAAGACATCCACAAACGTTGCCCGCGCATCGTCGGATGTCCATGGACATGCACCGTTCCCGCAGGTCCAACATGTCCAATCCTGGTTCACGACCTCTCAGAACCAGACGGGCCACTAGTGTACCCCCAGGCCCTCCTCGCACCATGCTACAGCGTATGTACTTCTTACTAAATCCTCGCACTCGTAGCCAACCCGGTGCACACATTATTACAGATGCTTGGCACACAGTGCTCAACTCTGACCCATTGGTTGATTCCGACGAGGAATGCCCCGATGAGCACCTTCGGCTGGATTACAGTGGGCCTCTTAGGCATTGCATGATAGTTGTGTGTGCTCACCTGAGTTCCAGATCGGCGAATGCAGGTGATAACACGTCTACGAGGACGACCCCCAACTCCCGAACCTGGGGAGTGCAGCCAGACTATACCAACCTAACCAGAATTTCGGAAGTTTCCGTTCAGAATTGGGTCTTTGCGAATTCTCTGTTGTATCCAGATTGATTTGTACGGAATCCTGATCGCATATCTTGCGCTATGCACAATTTTAAAGAGTATATCGTAGTGAAGAAAATCGAAAGGGAGATGGATTAGGGGGCAGCGACGAAAAACAAGCGTCGCGGACAGGTCATTTCAGAGGAAGTCAGATGAAGGAACAGATGTCGCTGAACAGTCCAGTTCCAGATGATAAAATACACATGCCCCACGAAAAGAATACTACACCACAACAAAATCCGTTCCAATTTCTAATCACTCCGCGAGCCACTTCTCGCACTTCTTCGCGTACTTGTCCAACAACTGGGCAAGGTCACGGATGACGAATGTTAGAACGACACTGGCGAAGAATTCCGAAGCGCGTTTTAGCTTGACCTCTGAGGCCGTTCTCAGATCAGCGGGAAACGCGGTATAAATAGGCGCCACGGGTGGCGAAAGAAGCGCTTTTGAATGTTCATCGAGCAGTTGAGCGTGCGCGAACAGTCTGCCCAATCCAGCCACGTACGCTGCGGGCGAATCAAGACTATCGTATGTAGTAAGCTTCCAATACACAGAGATGACAAGAGAACACATACTTTTTACCGTTGGTAAACTTGTCGAATTGTCGAGTCAGCTTTCCGCCCCATGATGTTACCTAGGATGTTACGTGAGTTAATTGTGATCCTGACGCCATATGCACGAATAACCTACCCCACTTTTCTTTGAAACGAAACCTTCCCCTACGCCAAGTTTTTTGCCAAAATTTGCAACGACGCTGTCGCATATAGACGAGAATTCCTCGAGCTTGCCCACCCACGCCTCCGCCTCTTTCCGCCCGACACTTCCAATCCCGAGCGCCAGCCCGCTACACACACTACCAGCACCGAAAAACTCGGCGCTTGATTGCTGCATTTCCTCCAAAGCAGAGCACAGCACTTCCACAACGCGTACCTTTTCTGGGACATTGGTAAGTTTGGCTCCTCCCTGCGACCAGACGCCCTGGGGGACATGTAACCGTCGCGTGACATAACCACCTGATCTTGAATTCATGGTGTTCGCAAGTAGAGTCATCATGTGGTAAGGCTTTCTGTGGCTATCGGTGGGCGGGGCGGGCGGAAGGGGAGAGGTCGGAGTAGTAGGAATATTTGTGAGCATCGCGGACGGAGGAAGAAGTGACAAGGCAGGAGGGGAGAGAAGTTCACTCTGTATGACAAACTGTGGTTGAATTTGTACATTGAGGGTGATGTTCTGATTCAGCTTCGACGAGGTGGAGACTTTCCGTCCGTTCGGAAGCGCGGCCTGGGGGAGCGGGGGACGTTGGGGTTCGAAAGGAGATATCCGACCGTTGACGACGGATGGTCGACGGCCTGGCTGTGAAGAAGCACGGCTCCGTCCGGGAGTCGGAGCAATTCCCGAACTCGAGGGAGACGTTGGTGCTTTGGTAGGCGGGAGTGTGAACGACGACGGAGGGTTCGATTCGGTAGGTGATGAGGGCATCGTAGCGGTAGTAGATGGTGGAGCTGACATCTTGCTCCGACGTTGATGTATTGTGCTCATTGCAATTGACGAGTTGATCAAGGGCTGACCCCCCGTCACGCTCAGTGACTCCCCTCGAGGGCGAGAAGGAATAAACTGGGCGGGGACCGGAGATCCTGGAAGCCTCGATGTGGCCGTTGGTGCTGTAGCAGTACGAAACGGATGGGCTGCACTGGTCGGGGAAGGGAGTGGGGGAAGCGGGTGGGAGTCACGTTTCGCTAGGCGCGGGGTGTCAGGACGTCGGGAAAGAGAAGCAGTTAAATCGTCCTCGGATTGGGTGTCATCTCCCTGTGAAGGGCCATCAATCCTGACGCCTTCTTCAGTGACTGAAGTGAGCCTGGTTCCAGAACCAGTCCGTGAGTGGCCGACAGAGTTTCCACGGGGCCGAGTAACCTCCAAAAATCGAGCTGTTTGTGAAGAGGGAACTGTAGAGGTATAGGTTGACGACAACTCTGGAGGTGGGGGAGGTGGAGATGATATTGGAGGTGGAGCAGCAGGAGGGAGCACAGAAGCTGCTCTAGGTCTACCAACGACTGGTGATTGGTGTTGGGTGCGATTAACAGGAAGAGTAGAAGTACGACTAAGGGTAGCCTGCTTGCCGTTTGGGGAAGAGTCCTTCTCCGTTGAAGCCGCATAAGGGTGTTGCGATAATGAGCTTGATGAAAATTCGCGTGAGAGATGAGCAGCATTCAACATTGCAGAGCCGATGCCTTCATGTGCATCCTGCTCATCATTGAGGTCATCATTAAGAGCCGGATAGGGATCGTCTTGGGTGTGCTCGGTTACAGAAGACGAGGACGTATGGGAATCCGATGATTGGGAGAGGGAGGTAGGGGACGGCGGCTGTGTTGACTCTGTCGAAGAGGAAGGAGCATACACGGAGGATGGAGAATGGGGAATGGGTGGTATGCTGTATATGAGGCTCAATATATTCATCCTATCAGCATATGTATCGTGCTGAAAGGGTTATCTAATGAGTTTGCTTCTGAGCTGGTTCACGGGCGCAACATACTATTGATTTCAGTCGCCTGACTTCCTCCTCCTGAGCGACAACGCTGCGCCTTCGTCCATTCTTCTTGCGCCCATCGGTAGTATCTTCGCCTCTTCGTACTCGTTCCATGACTTCGCTGAGGAGAGCAACGCTCCTTCCGTACGCTAGGACGGCAGCGTGGGGGTCATCATTAGTCGCATCAAGCTGAACTGCTTCTCGGGCGAGCTCCAGCGCCCTTGTCAATGCGCGACGCGAAGAGGGCCGTGATTCAGAAGACGAATGTGGATGATGCGGGGAGAGCAATAGACGGTCTGGCACTATGTCCTGCGTATTTGCTTGAGTACCCAAGAGGTTAGGACGTGTCATACTTTTCGATGCAGGGTCGGATGAAGCTTGGCTGGAAGGGTAAGCGACGGTACTCGATGATAGCTGGGGACTATGGGAATTGGAGACAGGGGGTGAAGTTGAAACGTGATGTCGGTTGTGAGGAAAGGCAGCAACGGCTGCCAAGTTGGCAGACGCGACAAGGCGACCGTAAGAATTTTGGCTGGCACTCGTACTGGATCGGTGCCTTGCAATGAACTGGGGGTCGTCAGGGATGCCTATCGTCAAAGTTGCCTCTTCGTCGGTGGTGGAAGACGCTGAAGAGGGATGAGGAACGTGAGGAATCGGTTGACTAGGAGGCGGGACGGCAGGAGGGAAGTTTACTGCCACGGAACGGCGACGTTGTGATACGGTTGGTGGAGGAAAATAGGAATTGGGAGGGGACGAGGACGATGTAGCAACGGGGGAGCCGGATGAGTGATCAGGCCACTGGCGGGATCGTTGGGAGACGGAGGGTTGATGCGCAGAAAACTCGAGGACCATACCGCCAAACTGAAGACGGGCGTCGGCCTGGTGTAAAGACGGTTTGCGAGGCGGGCGCGAGAACGATAGATCAACTGGCTTGGACAATGTTGAGTTAGTGCCAAGATAGGCGGGTGGCGGTAGAAGCGCTACACGGTGAGCACGACGCTGGTGAACATGCAGCGCGACAGCGGGGATCTTGACGACGGGCCGAACAACGAGGACGTGAACGAGGACAGCCCGCCAACAGGACGTTGCACCCGTCGCGATCGTCGGAGGTTGAATATCAACTAACTACAGCTTGTCGCATGCTATTCACTCCAGTAACGACCCACTCACAGAAGAAAAAAATGTGATTATGCTTGGAAACAAGTCGACACGCAGCAAGAAAAGCAGGTAAACTCATAAGGAATGTCAATGGATTATCCGGTAATAATGTCGCACAGTAAACAGCCAGAACGAGTGGAGTGGACAGACAAAAGGAGTAACGAACGGACAGACGTTGGGTATAAGTGTCGACCGCAAATATCGGTCAAATTTGGGCACCCGTGTGCCATCAGTCCCGGAACTCGGCTTGCGATCCTTGAGCAGCCAGTCGGCTCTCCAAATTTCTGTAGAGTGGCACACCCTTAGCTACTATACTATCCAGCAAAAAATGCAGCACACCTGAGAGATTCCTCCTTCGCCAAAAGCTCCTGGCGCTTTTCGTTGATCTCACGCTGTACCTTGAGTTCAATCTCACGAAGCTACGAAGCAGTCAACATATTGAACACGTGGAACCGGCAATGACGCACCTTCTCTTCCTCCCGACGAAGCTGTTCTTCTTTGAGGCGGACGCTCTGAGTCGCAAGTTCTTCTGGGAGAATAGAAGAGTCGCTGGCATGACAGGTCACTTAGCAACACGATACCCAGCGAAAATGGTGCAACCGTACTGGGTGTCCGCATGCACCGTCCTGGACAGCTTCTCGGTACGGTAAGTCTCGTACAAGACGTCGTGAGTGAGCGACTTCAAATCCCCAAGGTGTGAACTAATCTCCCGTTAGTGAAGCCTGGGGGGAAACATATTGAAACATTACTTCAATAGGGCACTTCGAAGCCTGCTGAAATCCGAGTGCTTTGGATTGTCAACTTCGGCAATACCCCATGGGTATATCCTAGCCCGAACAGGTTGTCCGTCAATGTCAATTTCCTCTTCGGATCCAATAATCGCAAAGGGAAGTAGCGCCTGTTTTGGGTTCAGCAATATATCCAAAGAAAACGATGTGTTTGAGTTGTTTACCCGAAGCTCGCTGTTGTCTTGAATGGTCTCTTCGTCGTCCTCCTCGACGTCATACGGGAAATTGTACACGGGGATATCATAGTGCTCAATGTCCTCCATGATCTAGGTGCACGATAAGTGATGTGTGAGTGAGTCCACGAAGACCACTAACTCGTTTCTTGAATCCCCGAAGCTCACTGGGAGTCAACGAGTCGGCCTTGCCAATGACAGGGATGACATTGACACGAGGGGACAAGCGACGCATCAGCTCGATGTCCATCTCTCTCAGACTGTCGTTCAAGTATGAATTTAACGGACTCATTCAAAATTGCTGTTACGTACGCATGTCCTGTAGGAGGGATGAAGTAGAGCAAGGCGTGAACTCTGTTGTCACGGAAGCGGGGGTTACGCTTGATACGAGATTCTTCGGCCAAGATGTCATCGTATTGACGCTCAAGGTACCCGACGATCTCTTGAAAGCTGGGTGGTCTTGTTAGGAGAAAGGTGCCGAGAGAACAAATAGATACTAACGCGAACTCATTGTCAATGTTGTCGCCAAACCCAGGCGTGTCAACGATGGTGAGAGCAATACGAACGCCATCCTCCTCGAGTTCTGCGGGTGGGGGGGAGTTAGAAGGGAGGGAACAGGATGAACGGGAGACAGCCGTACCGACGTTGGCAGGTTTGATCCTGATGCCCTCCTCGATGTGGGCGGTGTCGGGGTTGTCAGCGACCTTGTGGGCAAGGACCTCGGACTCGCAAAGGGTGTTGACGAACGTTGTACGACCGGTTCCAGAGGCACCTAGTTGAGAGGTGAGGGAAAGGAAAGGGGACGCGGGGAGAAAAAAACGCACCGACGACCATGAGGGTGAACTGGACACCCTTCTTGACCTTGTTTCCTCTGCGTCTGCCTGCGAATGACATTTTGGTGGTGAAGAAGCGAGCAGAGACGAGGAGAAACTTGTCCAACCCGTTTTTAAAGCTCCGCCCATCCTGCGCCACCGTCGCGCATACAAGCACCTCTCGTCCTGCATGTCCCTCGTCTTCCGTCGCGTCCCCTTTATCCGCACCTTCCATTCCTCCCCTCCCCACGCCGCCCGCAAGCCAACCGTCACAACGAAACCCTTTTCCGAACTCCCAAAACGTCCTGCAGCCCTACCCGATGATGCCACCCCCACTGCCCACAACGGGAAAACCCCTAGGAGATCCGTTCTGACATCCAGCGAATCTACCCCACAAGGTTTTTTTATCCACCATGTCGTCATCTCATGCTAAGTCTGCGACCAGTGGCCCAAGACTCGACGCGTCCTAGGCGTGGTCGCAAGCCCAAACCGTCGGAAAACATCGTGTCAGAAACAGGCGTTTCCCCGAAGCAACCACGCAACTCGCTTGCCACCGGGATCTTGACAAATCTATCCAGGTTTCCTCATTGCATTCTTCTCACCCGCGTGGGCCAATTCTATGAGGTATGAACCGCTCAAGACGCGTCTCATCGCATTGACACTCGTCCGGTAGTCATACTTTGACCAAGCCAATCACGTCGCGCGTTTGCTTGGCATCAAACTGACCTCCCGCGTATGGGACAAGCAGGATGTCCCCATGTGTGGTTTTCCGATCATGCATCTCGACAAGTACCTCAAGGTCTTGGTTCAGCAACACAAGCTCTTCGTTGCCATGTGCGAGGAGTTTCCGCGCTACACAAACGGTCAGAAACCCGAGTTCGACCGTCGTGTGGCTCGCGTCATCACTCCTGGTACCCTCATAGATGAACCTTTTTTAAATCCCTTTGAAAATAACTTCCTTCTCGCCATTAGTGCAAATTCACCCTCTTGTGAACCTAACATTCAGGAGGTTGGTTTGGCATGGATTGATGTCTCGACGGGCGAATTTTTCACCAAGACAACCCCACTCGAAGGGCTCAAAGACGACCTCGCACGCATCAGCCCGCGAGAGATTGTTCTCGCACAGGAGCTGAGAGATCTGCCACTTGATCCAATTCGGCAGCTTCTCGAAGACGAAGGCAACTTTCTGGCCTACGTCGAACCTTCTGATAGTCCCCTCCATCAACACGGTCCCTCTTACACACTGAAAGAATCTGTAGCCATCAATATACTCACAACCTATATGCAAGTTAATCTCATGGAACACATGCCCCAGCTCTCTGTTCCCAACCGAGAGGGTATCAATGAACGCATGCAAATCGATTCTCATACCATCAAAGCACTCGAAATACATGAGAGTGCAAGGGAGGGTGGGTTAGCTGGGAGCCTTCTAAGTGTCATCAACCGGACCGTAACCAGCAGCGGAATGCGTTCATTGACTCGTAGATTGTGTTTGTTTTCTCCGCCACATTCCTCTGGTCCGCAGTCTTTCAACGTTTACTTTCATTAGGCTCGCCGAGTACGTCACAAAGGGAGATTGAAGCGCGGCAGTCGCTGGTTGCATTTTTCTATCATAGGCCACATCTGCGAGGTGATATCGTACGTTTATTGCAAGACTCCGAAGATGCATGCCGTATCGTCCAGCGTTTCCTATCCTGTAAAGGAGAGTCCAAAGATCTCCTCGCAATCGATCGTACTATCCAGGTTTGGACAAACATCCAAAATAGGATCGAACTTGAGAAAACAATGGAGCGCCGGGAGCGGGATAGCGTTCGTGGCGAGGACTGGTCCAGTGTCGATACCCTTGTATCAAAGATCACCAGACTTCATGATTTATCTACGCGCATCACTCTGGCACTGGAGGATGTCGAGTTCCAACCCTCTTTGCTTGATGAGTTTGTTGAAGGTGATTCTCCAGAAAGCGATCAGAAGCCTTCAAGTACTGCGTACGGAATATACAAGAGGACCATTCGACCAGAGTGAGTGAGACTCGCCACCTATTGGTCGTGGGCACGGTGATATACTACCTCTAGATTCTCGGGAGAACTGGCTACTTTGCACGACACATTGCATGTCCTTCTTGAGCGTAGAAGAAATCTAGAACGTGATCTTCAGATTCGGCACAGTAAGGATCATTACCTTGTTATCTCACATGCTAAGTTTGATTCAGGTACCCCCTCTCTGACGTTGCGTACGAATCCTGCGCATGGTATGCACGTTCATATCGGGAGGGCGAAAAGAGACGAAGCCAAAATCAAGAGCGACCCTTCCTTCATCGCTATCTCAGAGAGTGCATCAACCCGCAGCTATTTCTATCAGGTATGCCCATTGTTGTGTAGCCCGACTCATTCGTACCTTACGGATGTTTCGCAGCCTTGGTCAAAACTTGGAGCTCAGATTGTGGAAACTACAGCTGCCATAACGAACGCAGAAAAGGAAATTTTCAACTCCCTGCGCGACGAGGTTTGTTCTGGATGCATTCCTCTCAGATATGCGCTCAGTTTTTTCATAGGTGAAAGCATTCTCCTCCCAACTCCGGCACAATGCCCGAATAATAGACGAGCTCGATATTGCACTCGGCTTTGCTAACCTGGCGGCTGAACTGAAGTTCGTCCGCCCAGTGATCAAGGACGAGTAAGCGTCGTATGTCTTCACTTGGTTCGTACTAGCTACTGACATGTCTGCAGTGCTACATTCGAGGTGACGGATGGTCGACATCCCACTGTCGAGCTCGGCTTACTCACGTCAGGCCGAGTCTTTACCCCAAATTCGGTTGGTCTTAAGCCTCACTCTCGTCTGCACATTATCACAGGGCCGAACATGGCAGGCAAGTCGACCTTTCTGCGACAAACCGCCCTGATTGCAATCCTTGCACAAACGGGTTCATTTGTCCCCGCCGAACATGCGGTCGTTGGGATCGTTGACAAGTTGTTCTCAAGAGTTGGGGCGAAAGATGATATCTTTAGGGACCGAAGTACATTTATGGTCGAGATGCTCGAGACCGCTGAGATTTTACGCCGAGCCACGGCAAAGAGCTTGGTCAGTTCCGTGCATTCACCAAACGTCGCCGAAACTGAATATACTACCTAGGTAATCATGGATGAAGTTGGGCGAGGTACAACGGTCAAAGATGGTCTTGCAATTGCATTCGCGACAGTGCATCATCTTGTGGTGCATAATCGGTGCCGGGCGTTGTTTGCAACTCATTTCCATGAATTGGCGGACCTGCTGGCGCACGGTGAGGTAAATCATCATGGCAATGGTGTATTCCGTGACGTCGGGTTTTTCTGCACCGACGTTCACGAGACTGAAGTAAGTCAAATTCCATTTGTTAAAAAGCGGAGTGGAGTTTTTTAACGATGTGATAAACATCAGGATAACTTCTTCACGTACTCTCACCGCCTTCGGCCAGGTGTAAACCGCAATAGCCATGGACTCAAAGTTGCACAGCTAGCTGGCATACCTGATTCGGCTCTTCTGGTTGCAAAAAATGTACTCGCCGCGTTGCAAAGACAACATTTCATGAATCCAAAGGAACTCTCCGACATTGGAAAGGGGCTAACAACAGTCACCACCAGCTAGATCTGTATACATATTACCGAGTACTATCCGTGTTGATAATGCATTCATGCCATTTGTGAACGGATGAAGTTCAAGGCTGAACCAGCCTTCAACCAGTTGACCTGGTCTGACGACATGGTGTGTCTGGTAAGAATCTCAAATATTTCCCCCCTCGACTTTGTGACGCGGAGCTTGATAACTGCGTTTGCATTGCCATTGATGAGATCCTCAAGGCCAAAGGTTTCGACCACGTCACCAGAGCCGATTCGAGAGTAGTCTGCCTTGTCAACGAACCAAAGAGGGAGAACACCTTGCTTCTGGAGGCAATCATCAGTGGCATTCTAAATATCACCTTCGAGTACTACCTTCAGATTGGTCTCATGGATACGAGCGAAGGAACGCGCGACAATCATGGCACAACCTGCAGAGTCACACCTAAACCCAGTGCAACTTGTATGAAAGACGAACTCGTACCGTAGAATCGAGGTTGCAGCGCTGCGTGTTCGCGAGCACTTCCCTCACCATAGTTTTCGTCTACGATCAGAGCCCACGGCTGGTTTCGCGCCTTTAGTCTCTTGGCAATGGCAGGAATAGTGTCACTCTTGGACTGAGAAGGCTCGTGATCATGGTCGAATGCCACATTCATGTCTCCGCCCTCGTCATTGATGGCTGTAATAACTGGAAGGAAGGCAGTCAAATCAAGTAAGAGTGCAGTAATTTGTGACATACGCAGGTTTTCCGAAATATTGGTAAGATGACCCTTGTACTTTAGCCATGGCCCCTGGCAACGAAGATCGATCAATTTAAATAAAATGGTTGATAAAACTTGACCCACAGCCGCCGAAATATGATCAGTGGTACATTTACCTCTCACTTTCATCAGAACCTTCAGTGGTGGTAACTCGAGTCCGCGTGGATTCTGGGGTCCAAAATGGCTAGGAAATGGCTCCAGTACTTCGAGACGCTGAGAATCCTTGCTAATGACGATCTGGGTTTCTGGCTGAGGTTCTGGCATGGGACTGGGGTAATAGTCCGTATTTCCCGCGGCGAACCCTTCGGTAGGGAGGTCTTGTCCAGATGGCGGCGAGAACTTAAAGAGTTGTCCATCTGGCAAGCTAACAGCATCAGTCATAGGGTTGAATGTCAGTTTGCCCGAGAATGCCATAGCTGTAACGATAGTCGGAGAAGCCAGAAAATTCATGGTATAGCGATTTCCGTCATTGCGCGACTTGAAGTTCCTGTACAACGTCACTCAGAAGGATAACTGGAGACAAGAAGTCAACTCACCGGTTGAATGACGTCAGAATGGCTGGAATATACACGAGCGACATGAGTTTCGATGCACATGCTTATTATCTGAGCATCACCCACCATTCTCTTCGCATTTTGAGTCTTCTCGCTTCCACTGCAACAGGATGTTGGTTACATTTCGAAGAGAAGAGTAAAACCTACTTGGCCAATGCAGGGACCGCACGCATTCGCAAGAACGACAACGCCAACATCTTGTAAAGTGCTTGTGATTCCATCACGTTCCATAGTCGCGCGAATCTGCTCAGAACCGGGTGTACACAAGAAGGGAACTTTGGCGGTCAATCCAACACTTTGTGCCTGTTTTGCGATCTCTGCAACCCTAGTCTTGACGATGTCAACGGAAATGTCGTCTCAAGCTTCATGAGGAAAGTTTACCAAGTCCTCATAAGAGCTATTCGTGCAAGATCCAATTAGACTGGCAGAAAGCTCGTCTTTCCAACCACTCTCTTGGACAAAAGTTCCGAACTTCGACAAAGGTGTGGCTAGGTCAGGGGTGAACGGGCCATTGATCATGGGCTCCAAATCCGACAAATTCTGAACGGAGAAAGTTCAGGTGAGGAACAACATCCATAATGGCACATACGATCTCGATCACTTCGTCGTATTCAGCACCCTCGTCGGCGGTCAGAAAGCCCTTTTTGGCAGCTTCGTCTGCAGCACGAGCTACTGGACCACGTCCAGTTGCATGAAGGTATGCGCGCATATTTTTCGTGTAAGGGAAAGTTGAAGTCGTTGCACCCACCTCGGCTCCCATGTTCGCGACAGTGGCCAGCCCTATGATGCTCCAAATCCTATTACGAGTGATTGCAGGATGTTTGACGTACCTGTACATGATTGAGCTGCAACCCCCGGGCCAAAGTATTCTAGGATGCGTCCCGTGCCGCCCTACAAACTGATTGACAGGCAGCTCCGCGGGTGATAAAGTAAACGTACTCTGACAGTGAGCTTCCCTGCCAGGTGCAAGATCAAATCTTTGGGAGTCGCCCAGCCACTGAGCTGGCCTGTGAGGTGGATGCCTGCAGACATGATGAAATAGCGGACTCTCCACACACGATGAAGGTCTTACCGACCACATGGGGGGCTTTCAATTCCCAAGGCGTGCCGGTCATGGCATCCACAGCGTCCGCGCCACCAACGCCGATGGCAAGCAGGCCAAGCCCTCCAGCGTTTGGAGTGTGGGAGTCTATAGATTGACATCACTATTTCTGCGTAGACTCGATGGTTTGACAACACACCAGTGCCAAGCCTATATCGTGCAAATATTTAGTCCTTGCATACGTCGCGAGGAAAAGTAAGTACATGAGCATCCCAGGAGCGGCGTAATTTTCGAGTACAATCTGGTGAATGATGCCTGACCCAGGCTTCCAGAATTCAATTCCATACTTCCGAGCAGCACTTTCAAGGAAGTCGAACACTTCTTTGTTTGAGACAATGGAACGCTATGGTAATGTATTAGTCATGCAGTGTCATAGATAAACAGCAGTCACCTGAAGATCTGACGATGCACCATCGACTGCTTGAATGAGATGATCACAATGAATACTTGTAGGCACAGCGCATCGAGCGAGACCAGCGCTCATGAATTGCAATCTGAGACTGTGTAAAATCAAAGAAGAGTCTCGCACACAGCGGGACTCACAACGCCATTCTGGTGCGCCTTGAGGAGGTCGATCGAAAAAAATTCAGGAAGAACTCAACTGTGCAGAGGCATCCTGCATTGCCACTCGTTGCGGGCTGAGCTGCAGGTAGGTTTCGCCTCTGATGTTTCCACCGCGAGATAAGTTCTTCTCCGGGTCGACTAAATGGCTGTACAGAATCTTCTCTGCTAGTGTCAGCGGCCTGTTGTTGAGCAGTTTCTGTACACGCTCTAGCTTTTCAAGTAATTTGGTGTAAGGTGGTATGATGGAAGAGCAGTCTTTCTCGATGGTTGGGGCATGCGTCGCAAGACAGCGTCTCAAGACGCGCCTCGAATGACTCGAGCCTCGTTGGAAGACTAACAGAGACATCGTCACTGCTGTCTACTACTCGGTCGAGGCTGTCGAATGCAGCGGCCTTTCAAAGCGTGACACTTATATAAGCAAAATAAACCGACTAAGTATGAGCCATCTGAATCGAGGTATTGACTTCTGTTTGTACCTAAGTTGCCGCATCGTAACGGGCCAATTGTATACCGCTTATTACTGTTTGACCAAATCCTTGAAACGGTTCGTCGTATTCCTCGTCAAGAACACCGACCAAACGTACTTTGTACTAGGACAATGTCTACTGGAGTAAAGTATGCTATGATCAGTTGGTATAAGTGGAATCAGTAGATATTGATGTACCGCAAGATGACCTGCTTTTCTCTTGAGATGAGATTTGAAGGAATCTTCTCTTCCACCCCAAGCCGGCAATGCAACTCGATCGATCGCGGGCGTCGCCCACCACCAAATGCTTGCAAAACATGTGCAGACTGTCAACTCCGGACAATATGTATTCCGGACAACTATTTAAAACATCCAAGGTGCGACTGTCACCAAAGAGGTTCGACCGGATCTTCTCTCCATCCCGTCGCTCTTGCTTCCCAGTAGCCCCCTCTATATCTCCAATCCTCACCAACCTGCTTGAACCAACGAGGAGTCCGGTCTGCACCGTGTCTTCGTCTATCTCTTTGTAATTCCTCCAAACGCGTCTTGTGTGCCTCGGCCTCGTCGACATTTCCTTCTTCGACTGCGCGCACGTCTGGTCGAAAACGTGAGTCGGTGGGCGGAAGCTTGCCCTCGAGGTCGCTGGTAATCTCATTCAAAGTAATCCCGAATGCTGTGAACCCGTAATACTCCATCGCCTGTTTCGGGAATGGCGTGATGCGCCAAAGTACGCGAAGATGCGATGGATCAAGGGCGAGTACGATCTGGTCGTCCCACTTGCCCTCAATGCTTGCGCATACGTCCCCGGACCTTGAGAGAACGGCACCAGCAACTTCGTTGGAGGCGCCCCAATAACTTGCTTGCTTGAAGTCGATGACACAGCTGGCTCCGCTGACCGTGTTCTTAATCGTCATCTTTCCGCAGTGTTCAAGGTACTTGGTTCCCATCATCAGATTTCGCATGAAAGAGGATGGCTTGTTCCTGCATGATTAGATCAACATCATAACTCACACACGACGATCTTTTTTACCATTCGTATTGATCATCACCTATCTTGAGCCGTGTCGTGCCTAGAGGAATGATTTCTAAGCTTTTACCTACAGGAAATGTGAGGTTAACTGTGTGCATACTTCGTATGGGAGCGAGGCACTGCACCAACTAACCCCAAAACTTGGTTTTCCCAGCGGACGTGCCATGTAGTTCCCATCCATCTCCCTCGGCATGATAGGCGATGACGACCGGATTGTGCGAAACCTTTTCCGCGATTAACTTCATCCGAACATCTTCGAATGTTTCTGCAAGCATCGGGTTGCTGACCCGAACTTTGACATAACTTCCCATACAAAACAGGTAGCACTTACAACCCTTTCCTTCCGGAGCGATGCCTAGTGTGCGCATAGCTGGATATCGCAAACGCTGCAACATAACACATCCGTTCGACTGGCTCATTAGCTTCAGCTGCCTGTTGTAGCAATCCATAGTATTCCAACTCCTCAGTTGTTCGTTGTAAGAGAGTCAAAGGTTCGTTGAAAGACACAGGGAATGCTATGGTTGACAAATCCTAAGGCAGAGATCTTGACTCCATCACGAAGTGAGGTAACCAAAACACACCTTGCCAACATTCTTCTTCAGCATAGCGAATAAACTGCCTTCGTCACCCACGGGCCCTGAAGGAAGGCGAGTTCTCCTGACAACCTGCCGCGGATGTAAATGGGAATCATCATTTATTTTCAGTGGTATATGGTCCTCCTCATCGCTGGATGCACTTCCGTACTCATTTAAACTCGATTTCCTGGATTGCAATACAAGTTGTGCTTTCTCTTCTTCGGGCGTTGGGTCCTCGAGCAAAAATTCTTCTCCGAAATTATCTTCCGCGTCGAACCATTCAACAAGCGCACTGTCACTCAAATCCGTCATGGATGATATCCTATTTGACTGATGGCTCAACGAAGCGGGGAAGCCGGTTGCAGACAGAAGATCGTCGGTTTTCTCCTCAGTAGTCTTCGGTAGCGGAGATCCGCGCATCATCGATGGAAGTGTATCGTTCTGCGCCGCGTAGAGTGATCTTAATAGAGCAGCGTGCTGGGACTTGAGGGACTCGAGTGCGATATGAACACGTTGAACGTGGATGTTGACGCTTGTGTCTGGACTGGGACGAATCAAAGTGCCATCTTCCTGTGTGACATGGGGTCCAGCTGTTAGAGACACGAATAGTTCAGCATTCGATCGTGTTTGATCACACTGAAACCTACACTTTTTGAATTTACTGAAAACCGACCCAGAATCCCTGTGATTATTGGATTTCTCCTTGTCCGACTTGGACTTGAGAGAGCTTTTCCTCTTAGATGGGTCCTCGGTATGAAGTGCTGTAATCGCACTTTCCAACTCAGCAATGGCCTGCGAGTGGTGAAGATCGCATGCAAGTTGAAAAAACAGTGTACATACCGACCCCATGTCCTCGGCAATGATACTAGATTTGTTCCATTGAGAATGTGTCAGCCTGGGAGTTAACTTGCTTGCACTTGAACGGCGGCCATCTGCCACGATGAATTTCCTGCTTGGAATTGTTCACACAGGATGACAGAATGATCAGTACACTCTGCTTGCCTGAAAGCGGCCATCCATGTATCGAAGTCCTCCGAGCTCAGACATTTGATGTGAAAAGTGGCGGTATTCGAATCTAGATGAATATCCTTGCGCCCCATGACGGTGGAGAGCGCGGCATGGGGTAGGAATATTCGATCGCGAACAGGGTGTTTTGGATCTAATGAATAGGACAATGTGCCTCCCTGGTGCAGGACGAAATAGCGACGCGCGAACCCTGTGCATAGTAGTACGGAGTGGGTCGTAGAATCAGTTGTGCCAAGACTAGAGCTGCGTACCCTGCAGCTTTTTCCTCCTCTTTTTGAGCAACCATCCTTGGCAAACGATGACCTGGTCCAAGTGGGCGGATGGATCCTGGTGATAGAGGAGAACCATAAGCACAGATCAAGGGGGATACTGGTATGAATCCACGTCAGTCAGTATTCGACACACGATTGTCAGCGCGTGTCCGCATTAGCGGCCGCCTACGCACGCGCGGCAATGCTCGGAGACTATAATTTAATCAGCCGTGGGCTTGTTGGATCAATGGGCGGGCAATTGCTCAGGCTGGTCATTGCACGAGCGTGTCTAGTCGACCTCGCTGAACGGTTGACACTTTTGAACACATTTTCTTTCGCTGTCCGTCCCTCACAGAGCGTGGAAGCGAGCACTAGACAGCGGTGACAAAGCATGGGAGGAAATTCGACGCTTACGGTCCGGGCTGCCAAGGGACTCCCTTAATCTAATCCATCGGACACCTCCCATCTTACTTCGCAACTCCATCTTTCCTTCCTCCACCTTCTTCCACCGCATTCCTCACAATGTCTGCACCAACGTACGTCTCTCCTCGCACATCCCGTCTCCATCGCTAACCAGCTACCAATCCAGCGGTGATATCGGCCTCATCGGCCTCGCCGTCATGGTGCGCGTCTCCTGTCCCCCTCCCCTCGGCTCTCTTGAATGTCTGCCATAGGGTCAAAATTTGATCTTGAACATGAACGACAAAGGCTTCACCGTCATCGCGTACAACCGCACGACCAGCAAAGTCGACGATTTCCTCGCCAACCAGGCCAAGGGTATGCGATGATATCATGCTCCCCCCACTCCCCCTTTACCATTCTCTCCCAAAGGTACCAACGTCCAAGGTGCACACTCCATTCAAGAGCTCGTCCTCAAGCTCAAGCGTCCGCGCAAGATCATCCTCCTCGTCAAGGCCGGTCCTGCAGTTGACAGCTTTATCGCCCAGCTCGAGCCCTATCTTGAAAAGGGTGACATCATCATTGACGGCGGCAATTCACATTACCCCGACTCCATCCGCCGCACCAAGGAACTCGAGGCCAAGGGCCTTTTGTTCGTTGGCTCGGGTGTCTCCGGGGGTGAGGAGGGTGCTCGATACGGCCCTTCCCTCATGCCTGGTGGTTCCCCCGATGCATGGCCCGCCATCAAAGAAATATTCCAGGCTACTGCTGCTCAGGTCAACGGCGAACCCTGCTGTGACTGGGTCGGCGAGACCGGTGCCGGACACTATGTCAAGATGGTACACAACGGTATATAATTCTACCTTTCCTCTGCTTTCTTGAAACTCAGATTCAATCGCAGGTATTGAATACGGTGACATGCAATTGATTGCTGAAGCTTATGACATCCTCAAGCGTGGCCTTGGCCTTCATGAGCAAGAGATTGCAGACATATTTGAGAAGTGGAACAAGGGTGTCCTCGATTCCTTCCTCATTGAGATCACCGCGAATATCTTGAAGTTCAACGATGATGACGGCGTTCCCCTCGTTACTAAGATCCTGGACCAAGCTGGGCAGAAAGGCACTGGCAAGTGGACAGCCATTGCCGCTCTTGACGCTGGCACCGCCGGTACGTCGCACTATCCCACGAAGACACCGAATTCTGACTTGATAATGAATTTGATGCAATCCTGCAGTTACCTTGATCGGCGAGGCTGTGTTCGCACGTTGCTTGTCCGCTATCAAGGAAGAGCGTACGCGTGCAAGCAAGGTCATTGCTGGTCCACAGAAGGAGCCCTTCCGCGGCGACAAGCAACAGTTTATCGATGATCTCGAACAGGCTCTCTACGCATCCAAGATTATCTCATATACACAAGGTTTCATACTTATGAGGGAGACCGCCAAGGAGGTTTGTAAATCCGCTATTGGCAGAGGCGATTTATTAATGTACGGCGCAGTTGAGCTGGAACTTGAACTATTCTGGCATTGCCCGCATGTGGCGTGGTGGTTGCATCATTAAGGTTTGTCAATGCACCACACACCACAGCCCGATTAACTGAGGTACATGTAGAGTGTTTTCCTTGGTGATATCACCTCCGCGTACGAAAAGAACCCGCAACTCGAATCCCTCCTCTTCGATGACTTCTTCAACAAGGGTACGTTTGGCCAATTGCTTTCTCAATGCAATACCCATCCTATTCCGTAGCTGTCCACAACGCGCAACCCGGTTGGAGGCGCATCATTGCTCAGGCTGTTCTCTGGGGAATACCTTCCCCTGCCTTCAGCACCGCTCTTGCCTTCTTCGATGGCTACAGGAGTGACATTGTCCCTGCTAACCTCATTCAGGCTCAGGTGCGTGATGGCCCGTATGCTTGATGATTTTTCACTCACCCGTGGCTTCCTTAAAAGCGTGACTACTTCGGTGCACACACCTTCCGTGTCCTCCCCGGAAAAGAAAACGCGCAACTCAAGAAAGGCCAAGATATTCGTACGTTTTATATGATTGCCTACTTGCCCGTATGCACACTCACAATAATGTTTAGACATCAACTGGACTGGTCGTGGCGGGAACGTGTCCGCCAGCGCATACTCTGCCTAAACATGATGTCCATGCTAGCCTTGTTTACCTATAGATTCTACATGCAGCGATTGTAACCAGACGGGCGTAGTACGATCTGCTTTTTCGTGATAGTAGAAATAAAATGAAGCTTCGTTATTAGTCCACTGGCACAATGAAACCATGCTGAACCGTCCCTTTCGACTTGCACTACTTGAACCTGAATTTGTGATTTAGCCCGGTTGCGCTGAATTACCCACCGGCCCGGATTCCAGTAATCCGGAATAAATTGAATATTTTCACTTCAAAGTTCGTGCTGAGGCCCTCCATGTGCGGGATCTTCTGCTCCTTACACACAACCTATAAGCAGGCAAATATCTCTGTAGATGAAGATGCTTTCCGTATCATATCGGACAAATTAAAGCGTGCAAACGCAGCTCGAGGTGGGCATATACCCAGACACACAACTAGAAGTACCTTCGAACCTTGAACTGGATCTGTTATGTAGGTCCAGATGCACGACACGCAACGTCCATCGGCTTTCCAACTCGCAACGCGGCATGTAGCTCCTCCGAGGTTTCGAGAGGGCATATCTTGGAATTATATGCCTCCGAGCTCCGGTTGAGAGGTGTTGCACCGATCGTGCAGCCTCATATGGGGGGTGGGGACGTATTATGTTGGAATGGAGAGGTACGTCAACCAGACCCCATCCGAGTCGGTGCCGATCACACTACTACATCCTGGCTGTCATTCGCATAGGTCTTCGAAGGTCTGGAGGTATGAACCAATCGCACGAACTTTTCGTCACCAAGGCTGAAGCGCTGATCATCATGATCCAAAGATAGGTCCCGCCGAGAATGACGGTCAGAAAGTCTTTGAACGCTTTCAGCTCGCAACAGAAGCGCCTTCGATTCCAGAGATCATCGGAAACATCGAGGGACCGTAGGTTCTTCAGCCAATCCTGGGCGCATTTACCTACTCTCCGCAATCAGATACGCGTTCGTGTTTTACCAGGTCTGCCCCATAGCTGGCCGTCAAATCTACATTGTCTTATCCTCTGCAGGGGTCGTCAAAGAAGTTGTACTTTGCGCGCGATCCCCTTGGTCGACGATCGCTGTTAATACACAAGCCTACGTTGACCAATCCGATCTTCCTTCTCACATCGGTGTCGGCTGGCGACGGCGATGCGTATGAATTTGAAGAGCTCTCTACTGACGGGATATTTGTCCTCGATCTCGACACACTTAGTGAGCCTGAAAATGTATGCGTCTCTGACTTGTGTCCCCCAGAACCTGACGGAGCATATGTCACTGCAGTTTGTGACTGAATTCCACAGCAATCTCGTTGTCATACCCCGAGCAAGTGGTGAACATACGCCGTTCGTATGTAAACATCCGTCAAAGAGATTCTCTGCTTATGCCTTCGCCAACAAATAGGGTGTCATCAGGAGAGTCAATCAAATGTTGCCACCTGATAACCTCCCGAGAATACAAGGCCTTGATGTCACTTCCCTCCCTACACCTCTTCTAGAGGCCGTGGAACAACTCATTTCTTATTTGGACAGAAGCGTAATGCTGCGCGTAAGAGATATTCCGCAAGCGCCAGGGGACGAAGGAAATGCGAAGGTTGCTGTCCTTTTCAGTGGTGGAATCGACTCCACGATGTTGGCCTTCCTTGCACACCGGTATGCAAAGACATACTTACAGACATCACAACACTGCTAATGACTGTGATTTTCCTGTGATCAGACACATTTCGCTTGACGAGCCGATCGACCTGTTGAACGTGGCTTTTGAGAACCCACGTAAAATACAAGTGGAACTGGATGGCAACGTTGGAGCGCTGCCCAAAAAGAAGAGAAAGCAAATTTTGAAGATGATGGAAAGTAATGACAACAGGGAAATGTCGTCCTATATGGTTCCAGACAGGGTAACGGGTCTTGAAGAAGTGAAGGAACTCAGGAAACTGTGTCCTGGGAGAGTATGGAACTTTGTAAGTTTCGCCACCGAAAGCCACTCTTGGTGGATGTTGAAAACATTTCAAGGTTGAAGTTGATGTTCCGTACGAGGTAAATGCAGAGATGGCTAGGAGGATCATGTTTCTTACAGTTATATGAAACAGAATAGTCAAGCTGCGAGATCAGCGGTTGAGGCAATGATGTATCCCAGCAGGACAATTATGGACCTCGTGCGTACAAAATTCTCTATTGAATGTTGTCTCATGCTCGGCAACAGAGTCTTGCTTTAGCGCTGTACTTCGCTTCACGAGGTACAGGTCGTGTACGCGACGTTCCGGCCTCGGAATATAGACCATACACGAGTCCCGCCAAAGTCCTCCTCAGTGGACTGGGATCAGATGAGTTGCTTGGGGGGTATAGCCGACACCGGAGCGTTTTCACGGCACGGGGTTGGCGGGGTGTGATCGACGAGGTGCGTCCTGCTGGCTCACCTTTTTTCTGTCCTGTGAACATAATTGTGCTCCAGCTCCAACTCGAGCTCGATCGCATCCCCACACGCAATCTGGGGCGTGATGACCGGATTATATCTTCGCACGGCAAAGAAACAAGACATCCGTTTCTCTCGCTTTCTGTCGTGTCATTCCTTGCAGGAATGCCGGTGCATCTGAAGCTAGACCCACGGTTGGATATCGGAGTCGGGGACAAGGTGTTGTTGAGGCTCGCAGCTAGAAAGGTGGGGCTTGTGGAGGCGAGCGTGAGGAAAAAACGAGCGATGCAGTTTGGAAGCCATTCTGCACGAATGGAAGGGGGAAACGTGGATAGAAGAGGAGACTCGATGATTAAATCCTATGCCTGAGAGCTTAGGCAGTGGTTTTGTTTATTCCGTGTTTGTTGACACTAATACGCGTGGCCAAAACCTTACAATTTATTGCACCTATTCTCCCTCATGGCTGTTCCACAAGTTGCGACTCGTCTGCTTGGTAACTCGACTGTTTATTGTAAAAATGAACAAGCTCACGTCCCCTGCCTACAGTGCCGTTGGGTATAGCGTTTGCAGCCGTACAGGCCAGTATCTATGATGTGCCTGGAGGTTTCCGGGCAGTCATGTTTGATCGTTTCTCTGGTGTAAAAGACAAGGTATGCCCTGTTTTTCTTCTCCCGCATGTGATCAGGAATACAAAGTGACGCTTTCAGGCCACGGGCGAAGGAACCCACTTTTTGGTGCCTTGGCTGCAGAGGGCCATTCTGTACGACTGCCGCATCAAACCTAGAGTAAGTAGCTAGCTGGTGTTCATCGTTGACAACTACTGATGAACCGTGACATCAGAATATCTCGACCACGACGGGTTCTAAGGACTTGCAAATGGTCTCAATAACATTGCGAGTGCTTTCACGGCCCGACACCGAGCACCTGTCAAAGATTTACCAGAGCTTGGGCTTGGACTACGACGAACGTGTTCTTCCCTCTATCGGCAATGAAGTCCTGAAGGCCATTGTGGCACAATTCGATGCAGCCGAGTTGATTACGCAACGAGAGGTGGTGTCGTCAAGAATAAGAGCGGACCTATTGCAGCGTGCAGGGGAATTCAACATTAAATTGGAAGATGTGTCGATCACACATTTGACGTTCGGAAAGGTGGGTTCCCTTGGAACGGGACAAAGATGTAAGAATTAACGTGTTTGTTATAGGAGTTTACACAGGTTTGTGGTCAATGACGATGGTGGGAGACGATCTGAGCGTCGGAAACTTGATAGGCTGTCGAAGCCAAACAAATAGCACAACAAGGTATGCTAGACAAAACTGGCCGGGGATAACAAGCTGACGCGAGGACAGATGCTGAGCGAGCCAAGTTCATCGTGGAGAAGGTGAGTATGCTGGGCTCATGCAGAGCGTGTTACTGAGGGGACGACAGGCTGAACAAGAGCGACAAGCGTCTGTGATCCGTGCGGAGGGGGAGGCCGAGGCGGCTGCGACGGTGTCGAGGGCGTTGGAGAAGGCGGGGGATGCGTTCCTTGCGCTGCGAAAGATTGAGGCGAGCAAGGCGATTGTGCAGTCGCTGTCTGGGAACGGGAACGTGTCGTACATTCCGAGCAGTGGAGGGAATGTGTTGTTGAATGTGCCGGCCAAGTAGTAGATTCGGAAATGCTAGTGTGTTCGGGTATGACCGAGTTGAGTGGGGACGTTCCCATGGAGGTGGCTGCGTCGGTTGACTTGATCTGTCCTGCTGCGTTTGAGGGAGTGAGCGAAACTTGTTCTCTGTCCTCTTCTCTGTGTTCTCTGTGTTCTCTTTTTCTCATTTTATCTCTATTTCTCCTTTCCGTCTGTCTTTTTCTATCTCGCATCTCTCTCGGACTCGTCCTTCACTAGCACTCATCAGATTATCTTTTTCCTCCTGTACGTATTCCTCCTCTCATCCGTCCAACTCGCTCTCCATTTCCTTCTCTAGTCTCAGTCTCTCTATTAAGTCATGAACCCCATAGGCATGGGTGGCCCAGCCGAAGCTCCAGTATGTTCTCCTCTCCCCCTCCCCTCCCCACCTGACCTCCCATCCAACAGAGGCGGGCTCATCTCTACGTCGGCAACCTGAGCCCTCGGGTAACCGAGTACATGCTCACCGAGATCTTTGCCGTCGCTGGCCCAGTCCAGCATGTCAAAATCATCCCAGACCGTAACTACCAGCATGGCGGCCTCAACTATGGTTTCGTCGAGTACCTTGACATGCGCGCTGCCGAGACCGCTCTGCAGACCCTCAATGGTCGCAAAATTTTCGACACAGAAATTCGTGTCAACTGGGCTTACCAAGGTCAGCAAAACAAGGAGGATACCACCGGACATTACCACGTCTTCGTCGGCGATCTCTCCCCCGAGGTCAACGACGATGTTCTCGCCAAGGCTTTCAGCGCCTTTGGCACCTTATCCGATGCTCGCGTGATGTGGGATATGAATTCCGGCAAATCTCGTGGTTATGGCTTCCTGGCCTTCAGGGACAAGACGGACGCTGAGCAGGCTATCGCTACCATGAATGGAGAATGGCTCGGCTCTCGCGCCATCCGTGTCAACTGGGCGAATCAAAAAACTCAGGGAGCAGCAGCAGCAGTAGCAGCACCTCCTCCGCGTCCCGCCGGGACGCTCGGTACTGCACCTGCACCAATCAATTTCCAGGGTGGTCCTCTCTCCTACGAAGCCGTTGTCCAGCAAACGCCTTCTTACAACACCACTGTTTATGTCGGTAACTTGGTACCCTACTGCACCCAAGCGGACCTCATTCCGTTGTTCCAATCTATCGGCTATCTTTCCGAGATTCGTATGCAAGCTGATCGTGGCTTTGCGTTCGTTAAGCTTGACACGCACGAGCATGCTGCTATGGCGATCGTCCAGCTGCAAGGTCAGATGGTGCATGGCAGGCCGATCAAGTGTAGTTGGGGTAAGGATAGGGCGGATGGTGCGACTGTGCAGCCTAGTCCTATGAGTCCTTCTCCTACGGCGGCACCGTATGGCAATATGGTGAGGAAGTTAGTTTGCTTGTTTGTTTTTCTCATTCGTCTCATTTTCATGTTTTCGTAGCCCATGTATGGCATTCCGCAGCCCAACACCTACGGACAGTACGGTTTTGGTGCATACGCCGGGTTCCCTAACCAACCCGCCGGCGCTGCCAATCCTGGAAGCCCAGGGATGCCACAGGCTGCCGTCGGCGCTGTTGGCACTGGACTTGGAGCTAGTCAGCCAGGTGGGACAGATGGATCTGTCGCGGCTGGCGCTGCTGCCCAGGGTGCTCAGGCCCAATGGCCCACCGGGGATCCTAGTTCATACTATTCCAACTACTGGGGTGGTAAGGTCTTTGAAAATTCGGTGGATTTGACTGACGATTATGACTAGGATATTACAGCCAACAAGCTGGCCAGCCAGGCACAGAGGGCCAGGGCGCTTGAAATTTTGCTACTTTGCATCGTTATACTCTTCCGATTCATTCATCGTCATGCTCTCGTGACTGTAGCCATGAAATTGCTCCCAGAGTCAAACAGCTCATTTCCTCTACCTCTACAGTTTGTTTCCTTTCTCAACTCTACAGAATTGCAATCAAAACAGATGAAAGAAGTTATGTATGGTATCTCCAGAACTGTCATCCATACTTTTGTCCCTGTTCATTATCACCATCTGTCGCACTACCATCCCGATCTCCTATCTTGTTGTTCTGTCAAGGTTCACGCGTTTCGGCTTCGTTTTAGTCTCTGCACAACTCAGTTTACTTCTCTATATACCCTCTGTAGAGGGTGGTTCTCCATCCGAATGGTACTCGTTTGATTGTGTGCGATCGTGATGCGGGGGTATGGTATGGGGTACTACAGAACAGCAAGAGACATTTAGTCATCCACGATTAGCCATTCGGACTCTGATCCCGATTCGTCTGTGGCCGAGATCTTTGCCCGTCCGTCGTCGTCGACTCGGTCGATTCCCCCGGACGCACCCCGTTTCCCGACGCCGTGCCTGAGGGAGGTACTTGTGGCCCGTCGGTGCTGCGCCAATTAACAACAGCCTGGTGTCGCGAGCGCATGTCTTCATAAAAGTCCATCGCTTCGTTCATCTTGTTGGCCTGCACCTGCTTGTCATCAAGCCAGCGCTGGAGGAGTTTGGCGTTATCCTTTGTGAGGATCTGATTACGCTCCTCGATCTGACCGAGCTCGAGCTGAAGCGTGTTGATCTCGTCGTGAAGAACCTGAGAAATCGACATCATGGACCACGTCGGAGACGGGGAATCAGATGCTTACTTGTGCCGTGCGATCCTTCTCCATCATCAGCTCATTGTGTTGGTCGACCTTTCTTCGTAGACGATCGATTTCCTCTCGTGCTTTGCGAAGGTTCTCTGATTCGATGCGAGAAAGCTCCTCCTTTTCGCGCAGAGTCTCATTCATTGCGAGAAGGCGCTGGGCGTTCTGGCCTTGTGTCTTGTATACCGAGGCGAGTTCGTCGCGGAGGGACGATATCTGAGACTCGAGGGACGCCATGTAAGCTGCGCGCACGGGGTTCCTACACGGACGAGGATGTAGGTGAGCGAAAGATGAGTGAGGGTGCGACGTACTCTTCGCCGGACGCGGTGCCGGGTATGTACACTGTTGAGCTGGATGGATTGGCGCGGACTGAACCGACGGCCTTGAGGAGGGACGCATTGCGCTCTTTGAGCAGCTTGGTCTGCTGTGCTAGTCTGCGGTCTGCTTGGATGAGTTGGGAGATGACAAAGGGGAAAGGAGTACAGACATTGTTCAATGATCGATGCGAACGCGTTCTGCTTGACATTGCGTTCTGCAAGACGAAGGCGTATCTGTTCTTGCCAGGAGGGCTCTGCCATCGTGTCGAGAACGTTGGGGACATTTAGGGTTAGGGTTAGCCCTTGGAACATCGGCAAACTGCGAGATATATTCCCACGGTATGTAACGTTTTCGACTTTGGCCCGCCCCGCAAGTGCAAGTCAAAGGTCATTCCCTCTCTCCTTCCTTCCCTCCTCAACGATGGGCGTCGTGAGTAGCTGCTGCGACTCCTGCTGTGCGTGTCCCGCGCATATACCCTGCCTTTCCAACCTGACTCATCCCCTTGCCCCAGTCCGTTCACGCAGATCTCAACAATACGAACCCCTTCTTTTAGAGAACGAGCGTGAAGCAGTTGCCGACCTGCTCCAGTATCTCGAGAGTATGCACTGGGTCCATTCGTCTGACCAATTCCTAATTTCATATCTCCCAGATCGTACAACGACCAATTTCTTCCAGGGATCTCCCCTCACCGCCCTAACAACACTCTCTTTCTCCGACAATGTTGACCTCCAACGTAGTGCTGCGCTCGCATTTGCAGAGATCACAGAGAAGGAAGTCCGTCCCGTCGGTCGCGACACGCTCGATCCTATTCTCTTCCTTCTCTCCAGTCAAGACACCGAGGTTCAACGTGCAGCCAGCGCTGCTCTCGGTAATTTGGCAGTAAACAGTATGTTCCGCTCGTGTTTCTTACATCCAGCCCATGCGGATAATTCCCCTGTAGCTGACAACAAGCTCCTGATCGTCAAACTTGGCGGCCTCGAACCCCTCATTAGACAGATGCTCAGTCCAAACGTAGAGGTCCAATGCAACGCCGTCGGCTGTGTAACAAATCTTGCAACGCATGGTGTGTATATGCGCCCTGACTGTCTTTGATGGATAATCTCAATTCCCTTCCTCGTTCCCATCCACGTGTAGACGACAACAAGACAAAGATCGCAAAGTCCGGCGCTCTCGTCCCGCTCACTCGCCTGGCACGCTCCAAAGACATGCGAGTTCAGCGCAATGCTACCGGTGCTCTCCTCAACATGACGCATTCCGGTGCGTGATTCGATCCAACAACAGTCCTAGCAACCAGCAATGCTGAACTACCTCGTGTAGATGAGAATCGGCAGCAGCTCGTCAATGCAGGTGCTATCCCTGTATTGGTCAGTCTGTTAAATTCCATGGACACGGACGTGCAATATTACTGCACTACGGCGCTTAGCAATATCGCCGTCGATGGCGCGAACCGCAAGAAACTTGCTCAAACCGAGCCTAAACTGGTCACGAGTCTCGTTGCGCTCATGGATAGTCCCTCTCTCAAAGTACAATGCCAAGCTGCGTTGGCACTCCGAAATCTTGCTAGTGATGGTCAATCTACATGTTGCATATCCTACGCGGCCACTAATCCTCGGGCATTGTTATTGCAGAGAAATACCAGCTGGAGATCGTAAAAGCTGATGGTCTCAATTCCCTTCTACGCCTTCTGCAGTCAACTTACCTCCCCCTCATCCTGTCGTCTGCTGCCTGTGTCCGCAATGTCTCGATCCACCCACAAAACGAGTCACCAATCATCGAGTCTGGTTTTCTTCAACCTTTGATTAACCTCCTTTCGTTCAAAGACAACGAAGAAGTTCAATGTCACGCTATCTCTACGCTTCGTAACCTCGCTGCTAGTTCAGAGAAGAACAAGTTGGCGATTGTCAAGGCTGGGGCTATACAATCTATCAAGGAACTCGTTCTTGAAGTACCGATGAATGTGCAGAGCGAGATGACGGCATGTGTCGCTGTTTTAGCCTTGAGTGGTAGGCGATGTCTCGACGACGGGATGATAAAAGTTGACCTTCTATAGACGAACTCAAGGGTCAACTTTTGGAGATGGGCATCTGCGAAGTCCTCATTCCTCTGACGAACTCGCCTAGCTCCGAGGTACAGGGTAATAGCGCTGCGGCTCTTGGCAATCTGTCTTCTAAAGGTATGCCCACCATGCATGATTGAAATGTGTCTTGTAACTTTTTTCAGACGGGCGGACGGCCACAGACGACTACTCGGCGTTTAATGACGTCTGGGACAAACCCGATGGCGGAATGCATCGATACCTCTATAATTTCCTGACAAGCCCAGATGCAACGTTCCAACACATTGCCGTATGGACAATTGTGCAGCTGCTAGAGTCAGGAGGTATGGAATCGAGTTCATTCGGATCACGCTTTTTTTTTTTCTTCCTTGTTTATTGTCCAGCAGGGCGGTACGGATCACGCTGACTGATCATTGTCTCTAGATCCGCAATTGATCAGCAACATCCGGAATTCTGGTCTGCTGAACCCTCCCATCCGCCAGCTTGCATCGTCACGGACGCCAACACCCACCTCCTCCATCGGTACACCCCGCTCACATCATTCTGCTTCACAATCGTACGCGGATACAGAGGCAGGGGAGGGACAAGGGGAGATACAGTTGCTTGCCAGGCGCATCCTCGAGTTTGTGGACGGTGACGTCGATGGTGGCCTCCCGCAAAGTGTATCTGGTTCGCACATTGGAGGGTCGTCACTAGGGAGCTCGAATGGAAGGGAACACGAGGAGCTGAGGAGAAGTGTGCGAGAAGCATTCTCCGGATCGCACCACTGAGGACATTCGGAGCCAGTTGGTGACACGTAGTGATCATCATGTGCTGTTTCCCTTTTTCATCTCGTGTGTGTTTGGACTTTGGGCCATCTACCTATCTTGTTATATTTTATGGTGTTTGCCTTCTTGAGCCTGTTTCCCAGGGATATTTTTCTTGATATTAATCATTGTCTTCAATTGTTGTCGATCTCCATTGACACGGAAGCGAGACAATACACAATGGTGGTCTTCGTCCGTGGACCTTTAAATACCACAGCGGGTTACAAACCCTTGTTTTTTTCCCTCTCAAACAGCAGGCACGGCGATCATAACGGGTCGGTTGAACTGCCCGCTGCCTCGTGTTCACACTCGCCGCGCGATACCCGGACCTCGGCATACCTTCCTTGACCACCTCTCCCAGGCCGCTTTTCAAGGCATTGCTTTGCCCATCCTAGATAAGGATTTCGGTGCGTTGTGATCCCTCCCTCGTCGCTACCATCACGTTGTCCTCGAAGCGAGCTCCCGACTGTTCCTTCCACGCCACTTCTCTTGGTTTTCTCCCTGTATTCACTCCCAGGCTACCAGCCTCTGGGCTCCCTGTTATTTCCGTGCATCGTATCTCCAGATACTAATCTTGATCCCAGGAGTCCTAGACGACTTCGTTTTACCCGCTGTTAGACGATCGCGGAGCCCAAGGCTACGCCAGGGTGTCTTCCATTTATCGGGTTCGTTGACCGGACCCTACGAGTTGCAGTCACTTGTTTTTGGTTGCTGCACTCATTCTCTTCCCCTTCCCTCTCGACTCTTTGGCAACTGCGCTAGTGTCCCGCACGACGCCCATCTCAGATCGATCAAACAGCTTTCATCACGTCACTCGTACAAATCACGCCACAGAAACGATGCACGTATCCGTGTTGCTCACTCTTACGCTCTCCTCCACTTTCGCCCTCTTTCCATCACTCACAGCTGCCCGCAATTCATTCTTATCCCATGCACACAAGGTTGCCATTAAGCATAGTTCCAGCTTAGCACGCGACCTTCGCATTGCTTTCGGTGGAGTCCTCGTTGCGCAGCCTGGTTCTGCGCCAACACAGAATGTGTATTGTGTCTCAGATGGTGGTGGTGTCATTGTGTCCAGTGGAAACGGGAACTCTTCTTCTCCGAGCGGCACGTCTACAGCAAGCAGTTCCCAACCCACTACTTCTGTCCCACCTTCATCGTGGAAACCGATCGCTACATATTCAGGCTCCACTTTCTTCGATGGCTGGACCTTTTTCACCGCCGCCGATCCAACCAACGGAAACGTTCAATACGTGGGTCAAGGCACAGCTCAAAGCGCTGGACTTATCGAAATCAATAATGCTGGAAATGCAGTGATGAGGGTGGAGACGACACCTACCGTACAGAATAACAGAATGAGCGTGAGGATTACCACAAATTTGACGTTCACGGAGGGATTGGTGATTCTTGATGCTGTGCATATGCCCACAGGGTGTGGGACGTGGCCTGGTGGATATCACTTTCCCTCCTTTCATAAATGGCACTGAATCTAACACTCGACTGTATCACAGCGTTCTGGACGGATGGGCCCGACTGGCCTAATAACGGCGAGATCGATATCGTGGAAGGTGTCAATAACTACACAGACAATCAAGCCACGATTCACACCGGGGTTGGGTGCAGCATCTCTACTTCCAACTCGACTCTGCTAGACATCACAGGCACTGTTGTGGGAGGGACCGATTGTTCTGCTGCGCAGTCAAATAATGCAGGATGTGGCATGCGATCCCCTAGCACTACTAGCTTTGGTAGCGGCTTCAACTCGGTTGGTGGTGGTGTTTATGCTAGTGAGTGGGTTGCACGTACCTAGTAGGGGTCGGCGATGCTAACGATTCCGGGACAGTGTATTGGGTTAACAACGTGGGGATTAAAGTATGGTATTTTCAGAGGGGTTCGATACCCAACGATATCACGGCCGGCGCACCACAACCGCAAAACTGGACCACTCCCATGGCATTCTGGCCTAACTCGAGTCTTTGTAATATCTCTGACATGTTCAAGAACCACAACGCGGTATTCGATACTACGCTTTGGTAAGTGTATCGTCTTCTTTCAGAGGAAGGGCTATCGTGACGAACAGCGTGCAGCGGTGATTGGGCCGAAGGTGTCTGGGGTGGCACTGGTGTACCCGGACAATCAGTCAGTTGTCAGCAGCAAACTGGATTTGCGACGTGCGCTCAGTTCGTACAAGCGAGCGGATCATCATTCAGCGAAGCTTGTGAGTCATCCGCCTTGGCTTACATTGCGGCACTCAGCAGATCACTGGACAGACTGGGAAGTATCGAGCGTCAAGATATACCAAGATACCTCTTCCTCATGATTGTGATACGATCCTCTAGATGCGATTGATGAGGTCATGCACGAATAGAAGAACACGCTCGTTCAATACGATGTATTTCGTAGAAACTAGATGTATTGTAGTATTATATTATTTAAACAATTTCCTGCTCTCTCCAGCAAGCGAATGATTGTTACTACTAGTGTACGGGGATTGCAATATTGAGACATTTTCTGCTAAAGGGACCTGTTGGGTGTTTCACTTGAAAATGATCATTTAGTTTCACAGCGGCGTTTCAGAGTTTCAACTGGTAAACATCATTGGAAGGTGCTATCCAAGCAGTCACCTGTACAAGATACACTCCCGCAGGTTGAATAGGCCACACGTTCCATTTTACGATCTCCCCCCCTTCTTCTTCTTATTTACCACTTTGAACCCCCATTCCTGTTGCACGGGCTTCGGTTGTGTCTTCACCACGTCAGCAATGGACGCTGGTTTACTGCTTGGGCCCGAAGCACCTACGGTCCCACGTCGAGTTGCGGCATCAGCCTTTCGCTTGTTGACGTATTCTGATGCAAAACGACGGCCGTCGAGGGTCGTACTATTTGCATAGATGAGATCAGAGATGATCTCGATAGTCGACTGATCAGGATCAAGAGGGAAAGAGAGCAGCATCGACGTTATTTCTTCCACTGGTTTGATCGAGACATAAGACCCCGTGTTAGCTAAAACCGGTCTCAGTCCACTCACAATTGACCGAGCTATTCAATCCTTTGAGCGACTCGCCCAGCCACTTCAAAAAGTCATGGGACGGTGTAATGGGGAAATCCTCAACGCGCGGGGTTGCCACTTTCACGGTTGTAGCCACTGCTTGACGGGTTGCCGTACCATTGGAGCGTAACGTTGTCGTAGGTGTGGGATTGTTTAGAGAGGTGTTCACTACCGGGCGAGGCGTATTCGTTGCAGGAGCAGTGGGTTTGCCGTGGGGGCCCACAGTCGTCCAAGGGCTACCTATGGCTTGGGCGCTAGGTACAACCTACGAAGTATCAGCAACCCTTCTAAGGCAATAAGACTATTGGTATACCTTGACAGTGGTCTCTGCGTACGCCCGACGTGCAGCTGCAGACGCCATGCTCTCTTTCGCGGCGAGCTTCTTCCTCCTTTCTTCTTCCTCCTGAATCTCCTTCATGGTCTTCTTGGCTGTAGGTGCAGGAGTTGCGTTCGTCCATACTGGGGCTGCGGGCGTCGCGGATATGGAGCTGTTCGTCGATGTCTCCTTGGGTGGTATCAGATTTCGCACACCCACTTGTGATGTAGGCAAACCCCAGGAAGATGTAAATGGTTGACTCTCCTCAGCAATAGAATTGCCGCTAGCAGCAGCGTTCGCACGGGCTAGGCGTTCTCGCTCCTTCTCAGCAGCCCTGCGTGCCTCAGCTTCCCTTACTTCTGCTTCTTGAATCTCCCTCAAGCTCATCGTCACACCGGCCCCCTTCTGTTTCTTGGAGTCATCCTCGACAGCCCAGGCAGGCTTTGGTTGAGCAGCTGGAGGCACGGGTGCGGGGGGTTGATCTCGGACAGCAGGTGGTGTGGGTGGAGGTGCTACCTTGGGTGCAGGAGCCTGAGCATTGCGCGTCGTCGACTTGCGCCTTGCCTTCTGAGTTGTTGGACCTGGAGTACCTGCGGTAGGGGCAGAAGTGGTGACTGACGTAACAGGCTGGGAGACTATAGTTGCTACGCTGGCTGACACAGCGTTCGTTGACTCGATCAGTGCCGGTTGCGTGTTGGGTAGTAGAGGAACTGCATCCTCCATGTGAGGAACGATAGTGTCATCTACACCCTCCTCTTCCTGCTGTTGCAGTTTGTTATGTTGTCCAAGGTTACTAAAGGTAAGACTGTTCGGGCCGGGCATTTCTCTCCAAGCATCGTCTACGGCCGGCAATGAGGCCATCAACCAAGGCGAAGGGTCAACTGGCTGTGTCGGTTGAGGTGCTATCCATTCTGCTGCCTGGGGTCGGGCGGGTGGTGCGACGGGTGAGGGAGCGGCAGGAGGTTCGAAGGGGCAAGTACGTGTAGTCCACGGCGAGGCACCGTTTGGTTGTATAGCAGAAGTTGGCGTTTGAGTGACATTGGGAGCTTCCGAGGTCTGTGGTAATAGATCTCCAAGCGGTGAAACGGACTGGCGGTGTTGTGGTACTGCATAGGGGACGGAGGGAGACTGCGAGAACTGTGTTGGTGCACCAAACTGGGAGCCGAGACCGTTCACCGTATTATTGTTGAACGACATCCCATTGACTTCGGATGGCTGACGTGCAATTGGGGAGTCATGACGACCACTGAGACCGCCCATACCGCTGTACATCGTGTCGCCAAAATGTTCCTGGTTAATACTGTGGACATGGTTGACAGGTAAGGGGTTCCCTATCATGCCAGACCCTATGCCGTTGAAGCCATTGGAATAAGGATGCTGCTGTTCATTGTCATTAAAGCCCTGGGTGATTTGACCTGGCCCAGCTGACCAAGGTGAAGTATCGCCACCTCTGCTGTAAGCGTTAAACGTGTCAATCGTGGGCGCCCTTCCTAATGGATTGCTATTGAGGGTTCGTGCATCCGAAACCGAATCTTGAAACGCTGCTCGCCCTCCAAAGGTCCGACCTCCAAAGGTAGGATCGCTGGAGTACACATTGCTTCCTGCTCTACCACCAAACGTAGACGGATCCGGAGAGCCATTTCCAAACCTGCCCGCACCGAGAGGCGATGAAGGTGATTCAGTAGGAGAGGAGCCATTCAAGTATGAATCCAAAGTCCGTAAGGTCCGGGTTGGAACAGGTTGGTATCCATTAAACATGTTTTGTTCGTGGACCGGAGAGTAGCTCTTCGGGGACTCTGTGTGGATAGCAAGGCCGGGTGGGCTGTTGGAAATCTGGGAGAGGAAAATCTTTCCTCCGACCGCGCGCCTTTCGAGTATTCCGACAGCAATCCAATCCGCGTCGATGTGAGTGCGCTTCATGAGTAAGTCGGGGGTAAAGTAGCCTTCATCGAACCATTTCTGCATCAGATCAGCCCGGAAGGGACCTATATTTTATTAGATTGATCACGGCACGATTACTTCACCTTAAGGGATACTCACCTTGCACCTGACCTTGAGGGTCCAAGTATGACCATTCAATACTTGCAGGATCAGTCAAACCAGGAGGAGGGCCAGATGGGAGAGGATTTGTCGTGGATAAGACCCGTGAATTTGAATTAGGTTGATTCTGCGCTTCCAAACTTATATCTGTCATGCTCTGGCCAACTGAGTCAAGCGTCGACAGAGAGACTGGGCCATCCGGTGTCGCGTCAGGTGGAGATACATCGGGACCAGGAGAAGAGGATTGATCAATAATGGCAGCCGGATCACTATCGTGAGCATTGGCTGAGTGATGTCGCGTACTTTCTTCCTCTTCCTTGATTTCTGAACGCCGAGCATCCTCTTCCTTCTCTTCTCCTCGTGCTAATATACCGCCACCGCCACCAGCTCCAGCCACACCCGCAGAAGGCCGTCTCCTCGACCAAGAATCACCGCTATTAAGAACTCCGTCGAAACCAGAGCCAAAAGCGCCAATCCTATTGCGAGGTGAAGGAAGCGCGTCTCGAGGTGATGTCAATGTGCCACCTTGGGTATTCGAAATAGATAGTTTACGAGGTAGAGCAAGCGGAGGTTGATCTTGTCAGAATAGATGTTAGTGATAAAAGAGTAATAACTTGCTCGGATTCACCTGTGCTGTCTCTCCTCCTTCCCAAAAAAGGGCCATAACGCATGGTATTATTTGTTGCAGAGTTTGGATGGCTCAAGCGTTGTCTATCAGATGGTGAAGACAATGCGTTCGTCAAATCTGTTGACTGGCGCCGACGAAGTTCGGAATTAAGAGGGCCAGCGAAAAGCTAGATGCCTCGTGTGAGTGAACGAGGCACAAGACATGTTACACAAACACCGCCTGACCTTCTTTTCCGCCTCGCTCATTTCACGGAGACCAGCCGGCTCGTTGCCCACGTCACGGACGATGCCCTCCCAGCGTTCCACTTCGAGATTAAGACCACCCCTTCCGCCACCCTCTTTATAGATTCTAAGCATTTCCTCTTTGGTATATCTGAATGGCCGAGATTCGTCGCGTTTGTCGAGTTCCTGGGTCACCGGAGTGACGAGGGCAGAATAGGTAGATGCGCCGAGCTGCTGAGCGGCCGATACCGCCTGTGGTGGCGGAGATGGGGGCTGGTGACGGGCAGGCGTTTGGGGTTTTGCACGCATCCATTCTGGACCAAAGTGCATGGTTGTGGTGGCCATTTTGCGGGATTGTAAAGACAACTGGTTGGTTGTAGGATAACAAAGATCTCAGAGGATTGTACTCAAAGAGCGATTTCAAAAACCACTGCTGGAAAACTCGCGTTTAATTACACTATCCAAACCCGACAAAGCTTTAGGGCAGGCTCATTCTACATCAATCCTCCATCGATGCACCGGAAGCGCTGCTCACAAGTCGGTCAATATCCCAGTCAGACTCGACACTAACTTACCTTGTAGCTTACGGGCCGTCGGGATAATGTATCCAACGAGAAAGACCACCCCAAAAATCACGCAGATCGCCGAGATATAATAGTACCCGTCCTGCTCGGTCACACATTCTCCATTGATGTCAGCACAAAGCTCTTTGCCTCGTTCCGACACACATTCAGCAGCTGGACCGCACGTTAGCCTCTCGCGCTCTATTGCGATGCATCTGTCATACCTCTCACGAGTAGCTCTGTGTCTGCATCCTTGACTCTACAATATGCCTCGCTGAAGTAATCCACACCTTGGAAATGGTCAGCTGGAAGCCATTTATCGTAGTGATAAACTAACCTTTCAGAACAAAATACTTTGGCCAAGTGCCTCCCAGGTTCGTGAACGTATTGAGCAACTACACAGATAAAAACTTTCTTTTGCGGAAATCGCAGAAAATCGCGACGCTCACCGTCATGTAGGTCCCTCCAATCAGAGGATCGGAGACCCTCGTGTGGAAGGCCGATATGCTAACGAATTGGATGGTACTAATGAATTGATAAGAAAAAAAAAGAACTCTGCATGATGAAGAGGCTCTCACGATGCAAATCCCTGCAGAACAGTGTGTATCACAAGGTATGTGAAGAACCCATAAGATAGCGGTGGTGTTGGAAAGCAATAAACAATAAACGCGGAAATCAATGCAAAAAGTAGCCGTGGCCAAAATGCCAATATCCATGGGCGCAGTGGCTTATTCCCATTTGACCACTTGGCGGCAAGCCAGCCACCAAGGATTTGAAACGGGAAGTCTATGAGGACGACGATGGCGAGGTCTTCACGACCCAATCCCTTTTCGATCATTTTCAGATTTGTGATCGACTCATTGGCTTGGAAACCAATTTTGGCAAAGCAATGCATGACGATGAGGGCTTGAACATCTGCAGGGATGGCATATAAATGATACCGACCACTTGCAAAATCACCGATACCTACGTTTTAATTTGCAAATGTCCCAGATGGTCATATAAACGGACGAGACCGTCATTTCGGAACCATCAAGCGACTCGGCCCCCTGCAATGGGATGAAACCCCCGATACATAGCTACTTGCAATCTCATACATACCTCCTTCTCGAAAAGGACGAGCCAGAAAGTGACGCCAAAGCACAAGAGGCTACAGAACTGTAGGTATGTGCTCATGGTCAAATGTGGTATTCCCCATTTTTGACTGGGAGGTACGTGAGCGGACAATACAACAGAGAAAAATTAACGTACGAGAATGCCTCGCTGTTGAGGGCCAGGAATACTGTGAAAGATGCAAAAAAGCCTGTATTCAAACCGATCGTCTGGCAAATAGATGCGAAAGACAGGTTTTCTTGAGATAAAAGAGTCAAAGCCCAACCGTCTACAGCAATGTCTATCGGAGAGGAATGTGTTAACCAAACTGGTCGCAGGGGGCAAAGACACATACCTTGCGTTGCGGAGAAGAAAACAAGGGAGGTAAATGCGAACGTGAGTTCGTGTACGTTGTCTGCCGGCTGACGAGGTTCAGGTTAAAACAAAACAAAACAGGAGTAAAGAACGAACATGTTCAAATAATCTCTCTGCGTTTCTCGAAATATAGATCATCATGGAACCGATTATGAGCTGCATCGGAATGATCCATGATTTGCGCCGACCGACGGAGGAAAAGAAGGTAGAGTCGACGATGGGCGACCATAGCAACTTGAGAGAATACGGATAACTGCAAAGAGCAAATACTCCGAGCTGGGAGTAAGACAGATGTTCTCGTAGAATGAACGGTACGGAGCCTCGAATGCTGAGGAGTTAGATGATGGATTGAGAGGGAAAAGTGTGCATACCAAGCGCGAGGCCCAACTACGAGTATCGGTATTAGCATGGTTTCGCCAGAGACGCGTGTTACTCACTGGAACCCCCTGAATGAGGTCTGAGGATGGTGAGCTACAGAAGAGAGATGATGGGAAGGAGTGGACGGACAAAGAACGATGAGCAATATCATTGCTTTTCTGTCTTTGACGGAAAGGGTCTTTTTTTTGTGGACGTTGCCAAACGACACTGCATCGTCGTGTGCCGGCTCGTGCTCTTGGGACAAGAGAGAGAGCTGCACCTCGTCGCGTTCGGCTGTATCTGAGGCTCTTCTTGAGTGCAGTGCCATGGTTTGTGCACGGGGGGAAATGTGAATGCTATCCAAAGAGGACGAGATTGGTTTCTTGCGGTGAGGACGCATAATGTCTGTCTGATCTTCCACGTTGAGGTTAGGCCGGTGGCGGAGGCTGGGGAGATGAAGCTTCGCGGGTGACTCTTGACGAGACATGCTCGTACATACACGTTCGGTGTTGACTTGCAACTTGCCAGATTGGACGACACGTCACCCGTCCACATACGATGACGAACAGCTATAAGACCAGACCACTGATGTATCGATATCCCCCACACACAGCGCCCAGATGTTATCGACACTCCATCTCGTGCCCGTCCTGGGCCTTGTATGTCTTCTCCGCTTCGTCCACCTCAGAATCTCCGCCATGCTCGTTTTGTGGCATGTCCCTGGCCCAAAACCTCACTCGTGGTTGTGGGGGGAGGAGCAAATCCTCTATCATGACTCGCCCGGCACCCACTATGTAGAGTGGCATCGTAAGTTCGGCAAAGTTGTGCGGTTTTCCGGCGCATTGGGGGTTCGTTTTTCTGTGCATCGAGTCCGCCTTACTGAGATGGTCCTCCAAAGCACCAGATTCTGTCCATCACTGACTCTCGTGCGATCAGTTACATCGTGGGGGAAGGAACGTATCAGTTCCCCAAGCCCAATGGCGTAAGAACATGGTTCCGTTTACTACTTGGTAAAGGCGTTCTTTGGGTGGAAGGTGATATGATTCCGTGTCATGACTCGGTCCGAATCCCGACCTTCTTTCCGCAGGGAAAGAAACGCATGAAAGACAACGCAGGACCGTTGCACCTGCATTAAGGTAACTCGACCCCGGAATGACACAGCGGATTTCATTTGGACTTGACTAATATCTCAGCACCCAATCTGTGAGACACCTGACGACACTGTTTTATGAGAACGCCACAAAGGTGAGTTCAACCAATTCGATACATAGACAAAGTCCGACTTTGTTGGAGATGGCCACCCAATGGCAAAAGATTTTTGATGACTCTCAAACTGCTCAAGTCACAATCGAAATGACGAACTGGGCCGGCCGATTTGCGTATGTACCCCGATCAAGTGGCCGACTGGATGCTCATACGTATCTGAATAGGCTTGATACCATCGGGCGAGCTGCATTCTCGCACGACTTCGGCTGCCTGAGCGGCCAAGCGCATGCTTTGGTAAATGCTCTAGATAGCCTGACGAACCATGAGAAGACGCAATGGACGTTCTATATGCGTGCCCTCTTTTGGTTTGCCCCATGGATCTTGCACTTCGGTAAGAAAGGTAACCTCATCCGCAAGACTCGCGAGGAGCTTGGAGAATTGGCTATGCTTATCTTGAGAGACGCGAAACTTAGCAACGACCCCGATAGCAAGTCGTTGATGTCCTTAATGCGTACGCTCAGAGGTTTTTTTTTTTTGCAGCCCGGGCTAACCAACAATCAGTGAGAGAGGATAGATCATCTATGACACCCTATTTGGATGATGAGCAAGTGGCAGCACAAATGCGGACAATCATCTCTGCGGGCTACGAGCCTGTATCCGCTACGATCGCTGTAAGCAGGACCTGTCACCGGAGCGACGTCTCTACAACCTAATCATTGGCAGTGGCTCTTTTATGAGTTGGCCATGGATCCAAAAAGACAAGAAGCTATCCGCAGTGAGGTATCAATCGCATACGATCCATCATACGATGCATTGAATAACGATTTCCCGCTACTGCACGCGTTCTTCATGGAAACATTACGCATGCATCCCCCCGTGTTGGAGAACCACCATCAGGTGCCTCAATCTACATTCTGTCCCTCTTCATGACTAATGATCCCCTAGGCTTCCGAAACCACCATCGTTCCCTTATCCGAGCCCCTGCCTGGTACCACTGACCCTTGCCTCATTATACCAAAGGGGACCGTCTTGTTCATGCCGGTCAATGTGATTCAGAAGGATAAGTCCACATGGGGACCCGATGCCGATGTTTTCCGGCCCGAGCGATGGCTGCAACGTAATACCCGAAACAACCGCGACTTGTTCGCGTTCAGCCTCGGGTGAGGGGACTAATTCGGGCGCTCGTCATCTCATTGACCATGGTTCCAGCCCGCGAGGTTGTTTGGGCAGGAATTTCGCAGCTGCTGAGATTAAAGTGAGTACAAAAGCATGCTCTTTGTGGCGAAAGTTGAGGCCGTCCCACATAGGCCCTGACGGTTGTTCTCTTGCGTCAATTTTCATTTACGTGCCAGTACGACATAGAAAGTTTCCAGACATTTGTCATCCGGCCCAGGATTGTAGGAGAGGCACCAAGTTCCCTTCCTCTTCTTGTCCGAAGAATCTTGGACTGAGTTGGTATTCTAGTTTGGCAATGTTGTTCAATTTCCTTGTCATTTTTGGTCTTCGACATCACCTAGGTTGAAGTAGGCGTCCAAGATAATACACTTGATCTAGCGCTTGCGCCTTCCCAGTCAAAGAAAAGCACTGTAATAAACTCATTGAAAACTCGTCTAAAAACCGTTCAGGACTCAGGTCTTTGCCCATGCACATCGATATTGTACTACAAAGTGTTGCAAATCACTACAGTCATTGTCAAGCCAACGATATCAAGACAGAATAAATATGTAGTGGATGTAGATACTGCCGAGCGTACATTCAATCCTTTTTCTGCTTTTTAGATCTGGGTTTTTCCAAATCAATTTCCTCGGCTTCGTCGTCGTCGTCATCACTCTCCTCATCCTCGGAGTCCATTTCGTCTGATGGAACATTTCCGAGGAAGTAGTCGGTAGCTTCAATAAAGACTTCATTGGCGATGGTAGTTCCAATCTAAACCCAGATGAGCCCTGTCACACGCATGTTTCGTAAGTCAGCTTACATCGAATGGATCTGAGGCAACTTCGAAGAAGTTGAAAAAACTGCCAGCTTCAGCGGGGACGTCGGATCCTTCCATGTCATCCTCCTCGACACGAGGGTGCAATTTTGTCAACGCGTTCTCGGGATCTTTCCAGTCGACTTTGTTGGCCTAGATAAAAATGATTAGAAAATCTCAGAGTACGTGGCCGGTATGCGTACCGAAGGCTTGACATCACGAGCCCACACGAAAGCAAGCATCGAGGGAGTCAAGCCATCCTCGTCGGGCTGCTCATCAGCAGCCTGGGACGGTGGAACATACTTGTACTCTTTTTTCAGGATAGAGTCGGTGAAGTATGGGTTTGGTTTGAAATGCTACGTTGCGAGAGAGTACTGTGAGTACCATGGCACAAAACGCGACGGAAAACTCACAAACTCGATGGTGAAGCATCTTGGCTCGTTAGCATCGCGTGCCACCCACAAATCTTCCAAGTAACTCAAGGCAATGCGATCAATGTTATGTTGAGCTTGGAAGCCAATTAATGGATGGTTCATCAACGCAATAGGCCAAAACTTTGGTATCGCTTTGGCAACTTCGCGTCGTTTTTCGTAGACAGGGCGAAGTGTCTGATGTCCACGACGGTCTGAAGGGAGCTCAGATTACAGCGGGCCTCAATACCTTCAGCGAAATGCGACCCACCTAGGAGTACTTCAGCACGTTCAATTTGCTTTTGAACGTCTTGCAATTTTTGGGCATCCTGGTCGCTGAGCTCAACGCTCTCAAGAGGGTTTTTTTCTGTGTCAGCGCCAGGAGAGGCGCGTTTTTTTCCAGACATTCTTATGCAACGAAGAGTGGGATGCTGCAATATACACTGGATGCGTTGTGGAAGTTTTGGATATCTCTAAACTCCGCTGTTGCGTTCGGCCACGCCCCAAATTAGGTAACAACTTAGTGAAATAAGGTCAAGAGAACATAAGTACTGTAGTACGCGAGAAACGTAGGAGACCTTAAGTTCCAAGCCTAGTCTACCCTTTGCTTGTTTCCCATCTCTATTTCCTCCATCTTGCTCAAAGTCAGCGCTCTTTTCCTGCCTGTCGGAACTGCATTCGCGGAGAAAACTTTCCCTGACAAACCAAATTTCTGGGCGAATGAGCCTTTCAAGCCTTTGCCATGGTGTGCAGAGCGGTATCCCGGTCCCTCATAGTAAATAATATCCGTTGGTGGTATCAGCCTTGGCCACGAGACATATTCGATACCGTAAATCATGATGAATGTAATCGCAGAGACCGCGACAACCAGCCAAAGCATGAAATAGTAGAAGAGAGAGTAGTCTGCACCGAAAATGATTAAAACTTGCGAACCCCGACTTGTGGAAAACTCACCCGAAGTTCTAGGCAGTGTCAGGCCAGCACAAATCATGAACAATGAAAAAGACATGATGTAAGGAACCTTAACGTCGATAAACGGACGGATAGTCTCCCAGATGCGAATGACTCACTGAGCGGATGACCAGTGGCCTGGTGTCTGCCAACAAGGAAATAGCCGTAATTGGATTCTTCCGAGGAGTCCATGCTCCAGTCACGAGGTCGAAGCCATCCTGCCTTGCGCCGTCAAAATAATTGTTTCTGACGTATCGCATTATACTCTTGCAACCATCTTCAAGTGCACCCATCTTCGTTCGTTTGTTTGTTCTCGTGAAGTCTGTCTTCAAAGCACCAGAGCCAGCATAGGCTTTCGAGATCAGATCAGCATGGTCAGCCCACACTGTCCGGATATCAGTTGAATATCATCGGGTAATATCTCATGTTAGGACAGACGCTTACACTCTCGAAAATCCCTGTTCAAGGTGTGAAAATCGTCTAGATCCTCACCCTCAGCGAGTACACCAAGCACTTTGAGTTGGTGGTTTAGTGTCCACTTCGCTAACGCTGCCTGCACGACGTTCGTGCGGTCCAAGTTGTCCATGCAATTTGTGCGGACAACTCCTCGTTGCATTTTCACGGGATCAGGCCGGACCATGTCGAGATGGAAATAGCTGGGGGCGTTTGAGTAGGAGGATTTGTATCAATGACAGCACCATACCCCTGCCTCAAAAGGTCATCTTGTATTTTTTCAATGAGGATATTGATACGGTCCCAACGCATATTCTTGCATTCGTTATGGAAATCAAAATACTGATATTTGACGTCTGCTACCTCAGCCTGGAACTGATTGTAAGCGGTGCAATAGATGTGACTAAGAATAACACACTTGATTAAAGATGTGTTCATATGCATCTTTGACGGGCTGTTCGTGCCCCTTTTGGTTGACTAAGTTAACCAAGCTTTGTTCGCCGTAGATTGAAACTTGTTCTTGTAAATGACAGCGCAAGGCATCGACCTTTGAATGCTAAGTATTTCACCACCTTCTGAACATTGAACCACCTACGGTATCTTGGACGTCCATCACTTGCAAATCAGGCTTGTACCTCAGCGTATTGACTTCAGCCCAAAACACAGGAACACTCCCTCGAATCTGGACAAAACTGAGTTGATGCGAAAACTTTTCGATGTTGGAAATGCGGCCTGCTGCTTGTTCTTCAACGAGAAGTATCTGCTCTGTTTCATTAAAGTTTGCAACGTGCCCATCCTGGTCTACTCCACGGCGGAAGTACCGTGTACCTGCACGATACCGTGACCTCCGGCTGATGAGACATAGCTGGATCCGGTGCCCATGGATATAGCTAGTGCGGACATCAAATGCTGGTTATTGGTGTCAACTCGGTTGTGTGATATGTCTGCCACTGAACACCCACTGCCGTATACTATAGGAAGGATGTAGGGACTGAGCTGCTCGTGCTTCGGCGTCAGAGATGCCATAGGAAAAGATAACCGTTTTTCTCACGTCCTGTGCAATGTCGGTGTCGATCAACCTTGACTGTAGGAACCTAAAGAAGTTGTCAAAAGTCCCGCTGAAGGGATAATACAATGTACGCACTTGTTCCAGAAAAACCTGTCATCCGCCTTGCGAGCTATCAGACGCGAAAACTTTGGTTTAAACCATTTCATTTACCTGTTCCCAAAGAGACCTTTCGTGACTATTCTCCCTCTCACCCCACTGTGTTTGCAAGCGTGTAGACAAATCCCATCCATAGCTAAACAGAAAGTGGCCGCCGAGTAGATGAGACCGCACGAGTGCTAGCAGATGTCTCTCGACAGGGTGGGGTGCATTCTGCGCAGAGACGTTGGGGTTAAGGGGAAGGATATCAAAGTCTGCAGCACGGTATACATCGTGTCCCATGAAGCGGGCTCGGTGCTCGCGGCCAGTCAGGATGACTATGTACTCCGCTGTCGTAGGATATGATGGGTTCCTTTCAAGTGGAAGTCGAACTAAAGGGACGCACACAGTGCCAAAGAGATCATTCCCAGTATCCCGTACACCGTCTTTTCATACCTCGAGGCAGGAGGGGGTGTGGGCGTGTTGGGCGCTGAATATCCCGTGTGTCAGCAGGTGCAGTGTGCTTCGCGAGATCAAGGAGGGCCTACGGTTGAGAACTATGTCGCCAGTGGACCTGTGTATGGTGAGGGACTGTGCGCCGAGCGGTTCCACGGGAGCAAAGGTGTAGGCATCCTGGCCAACGATAAATCTGGATATGTGTGAGGACAGGATGCATAGCGAGGACGGAGAGGAGTACAGACAGGCTGAGTCTCTGGTATACGGGTTTCATTGGAGGTGCAAGTGGTTGAACGCGTCGACGGTTGGATGCCTCGTTTTTGTCTGAGTCTGAAACGGCCTTGCACCACTTCAGCCATGGTCAAGCTCACCCCGGAGCTGCTCGCACAAGCACCCTCCGCAATAAACCCCATCAGAGAGCGCCAGCTCGATCTTCGCGGTGAGTCTACCGCTTCCATGTCGCACGTCTCGCTGATGCACCGCAAAGGATACAAAATCCCCACTATCGAGAACTTGGGTGTCACAAAGGCATGTATCGTCTGATCACACCCATCGCGCTCCCCGTCGTCTGATCGGAACCGCACACCAACCCAGGACCAGCATGATGCCATAGACTTGACGGATAATTCCATCACCGCACTCGGGAACCTCCCTCTCCTCAAACGTCTACGGACGCTCCTCCTCGCCAATAACCGTGTCGCGTCCATCTCCTCGTCCATCAACCTGTCAGTCCCTAATCTCACCACCCTCGCCCTTACCGCGAACAGTATCTCCGAACTCGGAGATCTCGAGCCCCTTAGAGAACTAAAAAATCTCAAATACCTATCCTTGATTGGGAACCCCGTACGGGAAAAGAAATGGTATCGCGAGTGGCTTGCGTGGAGAATACCATCGCTAAGAGTTCTGGATTTTCAGAGGATCCGGGATAAGGTGCGCCAGAAATCGTTCTCGCATCCGTGTTCGATACAGCTTGAACGCTTCCATACCATGTAGGAGCGGCAAACAGGCAAGTCACTGTTTCTCACTGCAGAGGGTCTACCCACCGCACTCGCAACGACAATATCCTCGACCGTTTCGAAACACAGCACAAAGGTTGCCATTACAATTGACGAGCCCAAGCCAGTACCACTAGCTGGCAAGGCAGGCCGGTTGATGTCAAAGGAGGAAGCAGAGAGAGTCAAGCAGGCCATCGCAAAAGCAGTCTCGATCGAGGAAATCAGAAGACTGGAGAGAAGTCTCAAAGAGGGATACCTGCCAGCTATGGAGGCAGTTGGTGCTTGATGTGTAGTAACCTGTATTTTTTTGGCCTAATATTTTGAGACTTTCGCACCCGATCATGCGGATTGCGGGTAAGCCAGCGTGCTTACACTTGCGCGGTAATAAGTAGGAAAAGACCAGCCATGCCACTTCCGTTTCGTTGTCCTATCCGCAACCTTCAGCCTTTTCAAGCTTCTGGCGTTGCGACATCGTCCTTGACATCAAATGTCGAGCCTCGAAATACTACGATGTCGACTATACATAACACGTGCTTGCTGGTCAGGGAACCGACAACCAACTGGTTGACACCTTCAAGGAACCACGTGGCGCTCGGGGCCAGGGCATGTACTTGCGCAACGTCGACGATCAAGGGGCATGTCGAGCCGGGTCAAGACATTCGGGTGATGGAACACTCAGAGCACCAACAAGGCGGAAGCAATGCAAAGCGAGATCGTAAAGCAGACGGGGAAGATCGAAGAGCACCGAACTAAAGATTGCACGAGAGTCCAACTCGAATTACCCCACGACGTACGGAGAACTCTGCGGGTGATAACACTTAAAGCGAACGAATTGTCAGTGCTTCGTGGTCCGACAATAGCCAAGGCTGCAAACTCACCCCCCAAAAATGTTACCCTCAGGGCTGGATTGCCAGAAGATCTCCAGTGAGCAAATATTCAATGTCCTGTAAACACAATCCTGGCACCTACGCATCCCACACAGCCAACTATAACCCAGAATGTAGACCCCTCTGATGTTGAACAGCACCCCGAGGGACGAAAGGGTGTATCATGAGGCAACATGTCTTGGACCTGGAAGCAGCGAGGGATAGCCAACATACTCTTGCGCTCGCTGGGTCTCCACTTATCATCCCGGACGACTCCGTTGTCAGCGAGTCAACCACAAGCGGTCTAGTCCATGCCCCTGTTGAATGTTCGAAGTGATACGTACATGGTAGGTATCTAGAGCCCCAGGTTACTCATCGTTTTGCGGGGTCATTTGTCCAGGCCTGTGCGTAAAAGGTGTCATGGATTGATATATCAGCCCGTGTGCTCTGATCTAAGAGTGCATCGCCCAATCCCCAAGCATGCCTCTACCCATCCGCTTCCTCGGGCCAGGTCCCATGACCCGTTCATCACGCGGTGCACCATTCAGGACAAGATGCTTATCGACCAGCTAGGGGGAGGTTCGTCAGAAAAAGGTTCATCCCTACTAACTAGAATCGCGCACATCATTCAATGTATTTGTTGATTTTGTCAGTGCAGAGAGGAAAGCCGTGAGCTGTACATCTTCATATTCCTAGAAAGACATCATCGAGTGGTGTCAGAATAGTGCGGAGCATCCGAATCAAGACAACGATAGACACAGGCTCACGAGTAGCTGGACTTACCGTGTCGAATTCCTCGCGAAAACCTTTGTTCTCACTCGCAGGAAGTGATGCAATCAAGGCCGAAATTGATCGAAGGATTGTGTGATCCTTGGGGACTTGGCCTGAGTATAATTCATCATCCAGGTTGTGGGAACGACCAGCAATCATCGCCCACCTGCGATCGCGTCCGTGACGTACTGTACAAGCACCAAAATCCGTTCATGAAGCATCTTGACCGCAGCTCTTTGTGCCTGCAGATGAGATTCCACTGAGCGACATGAGCCTAGTATTTCGAGGCGTTAGAATGGACAGACACTCACAACTGGTACTCCCCCCTCCACCCTTTGCTGTCCAGTCGACAGCAATGCGCTCTGCTTCTCCTGTTTCGACATTGTATGATGCCTCGATAAACACGGATCGCGTCTTCTTGTCTCTGATCTCCACGGAAGGTTCATATGCCTTGAAAGGAAGGGTTTGGCCGGTGATATCAGAGGAACTGGATACAGATGAAGAAGGCTGAAGTAGAAGGAGGAGCGGCGTGGGGCAGTATCCTGTGAACTGTACAGCGTACTGTCAAGTATCAAGGAATAGAATAAGAGTTCGAGCAGACCTGATCCTGAAGTGCTATATGGCGAGAGGTTGGGGTCGGTGCCACAGTGTACCACCCAATGAACTCCAATGAAGGGAACACCTGTTTATCTAGACCGACATGTGAGACAAAGAACGTTCCAAGATCAAGTGACACACATTGATCCCGTCTTTGCACTAGAAAGCCGTGGTCGACCATGTCATCACGTCCATCTTCTACAGCCAACTCGAACGTGTTGACGATCTCAACTTCTCGGCCATTCTGTGTGCCGAGTAACGCACCAAGGACTACACACAGTCTGCAGGCTGGCTACTGGTCAATGGAAGAATAAAACTTACCAAATGGCAGATCCGATTTCGTCTGAAGTTTCAATCGCGTGAGGTGCTCAGAGATATTTAGAATCGGGAGGGGATGGCTGCATGCACGCCGTGAGGCTTGATACGTTAGTGGGGCGTGGTTTCAACGTACAGTGAAAGAGAAAGGCTGGAGGTAGTAGTCGCCGGGAGGACGACCGAAAGTTCGTCGATGTCCATTGGAGTGCTCATGTTGGCAAGAGCTTAAAGGGGCTCGCTCAGCCAATCGTGGCTTTGATAGGCCAAGAAGAAGCAGGCGCAAAAAATTCCCATTAGCCGACTTGAACGACTGACCTCGTCATTACTAGTGACGCGCTCTACCAACTGAGCTAAACGGGACATATCTTTAAACCACTGGCTGGAAGTCATACATTGATCAGATCACAACACGTCGAACGCGAAAGGACCTGCCCTGAACTGATTCAGTCGCGTACTACTCGCCCCGCCTGCTGTGAACTTGAGTAGCTCACATCATGTCTGGCTTTGATGCCAATCGAGTTTTCACTGTCAACGTCCATGATCCATCCCCCGCTTCAACCTCAACGGATACCCCCTCACAGACGGAAAAACTCCTTCTCGAATTCTTGCTGCATTACAGAGTAGGCGGTGATTTCATATACAGGTCTGTCCCTCCTCCCCATTTTCGAATCATACCTCATCGTGCGTCTGATCGTTTCATAGAGATAACCTACGTGGAAATCTTCTTTTGAAGCAGTACCAACTAGAGATAGACCTTCGCCACCTTAGCTTGTATAACGACGAACTTGCGCACGCGATTCAGGATCGACCAGCGGATATTCTTCCCTTGGTAGGTCGCTCTTCATCCTTATGATCTGCTCTCTTGCTCACGTTTTGCAAAGTTTGAAAATGCGGCCACCAAAGCAGCCAGGTCGATCCTTTTCCCTCTAGCAAACACGTCTGACGAGCGAGCGGAAGCTGCTCTCCAGTCTATACCCAAAATCCAAATAAGCATCCAGTCTGGGTTGAGCATGCAACGATTTCGTGACCTTACCGCGGACACGATGAATAAACTAGTTCGTATACCAGGCATCGTCATATCGGCCTCCGTCCTTTCCTCTAGATCCACAAAGCTCCACCTCCAATGCCGCGCGTGCAAATCGACGAAGATCATATATCCCCCTGGTGGTCTTGGTGGTCTTGGTAGTGGTTCTGACAGAGGTCTCCCAAGGGTCTGCGACGCTCCCGAATTGGAGAATCAAAAGAAAGATTGTCCGCTGGATCCCTACATCATTGTTCATTCAAAGTCCAGCTTCGTGGACCAACAAACGCTCAAGCTCCAGGAAGCACCGGATATGGTTCCGGTTGGGGAGCTTCCACGACACATCCTCCTATCAACCGATAGATATCTCACGGGAAAGGTCGTTCCTGGCTCACGCATTATCGCGACTGGGATCTATTCGACATTCAACTCGGCAAAAAATGTGAGTCGTCCATAGTTTCCTCTTGCCCCTCAACACTAAGGTCCACCCTAGAAATCTGCGGGACCGGCTGCTCTCCGGCAGCCATATCTTCGTCTGGTTCACATTGAATTGTCTTCTCCATCTGCAGGCGGTGGAGCCTCGAACCCCTTTGGAGTGCAGTTCACTCCTGAAGAAGAGGAAGATTTCGCTGAGATGGCACGAAGCGAAGGTTTCTATGAACGCTTCGCGAAAAGTGTAGCTCCAAGTATTTATGGTTGCCTAGGTCTGCTTTCCTCTTGCAGACAGCAACCCGTCACTAATGGTATTCAGATATCAAAAAGGCAATTGCTTGCCTCTTGTTCGGAGGCTCGAAGAAAGTCTTACCTGATGGGATGCGATTGCGAGGAGATATCAATGTATTGCTACTTGGAGATCCCGGTACAGCCAAAAGTCAGTTACTCAAGTTTGTGGAGAAGGTAGGACTCGTTATTATGTGTCCCAGTTATTGGCCAACGATGTTCACAGGTTGCTCCGATTGCTGTTTACACTTCGGGTAAGGGCTCGAGTGCAGCAGGTCTGACAGCTTCGGTGCAACGTGATGCAGTTTCTGTGAGCCTGTGTGAGAAATACTTTGAATGTTACTAATTGAACCTGATTAGCGCGAGTTTTACCTCGAAGGGGGTGCGATGGTCCTTGCTGACACTGGTGTAGTGTGCATCGACGAGTTTGATAAGATGCGCGACGAGGACCGTGTTGCCATCCATGAGGCCATGGAACAGCAGACTATATCGATAGCAAAGGCTGGTATCACCACGGTCCTGAACTCTCGGACTAGTGTCCTTGCAGCAGCGAACCCGGTGTGGGGTAGGTACGATGAAGGACGAAGTCCGGGCGAGGTGAATTTCTTGTTCGTATCGATCTTGAGGTCTTGAACTTTTTATTCCCATACAGAACATCGATTTCCAGACCACCATCTTATCTCGGTTTGACATGATATTCATAGTCAAAGACGAACACAATGAACAGCGTGATCGGGTTCGTTATTCGATCTTCTCCCTCCAGCCATTTTCCCTATTTCCGTGAGCAGATGATTGCAAAGCATGTCATGAATATCCATATGAACAGACCAAACCAAAATGTTGAGAACGGCGAGGTTATCGGTGAGATCGATATCGACAAGATGAAGCGATATATTGCATACTGCAAGAGGTATGTTTCGCCTCCTAAGTGAGAGTCACTGATCTCAACGTGCCCTGTAGTAAATGTGCCCCTCGCCTGTCCCAAGATGCCCAGGAAATGTTAAGTAGCCACTTCGTCAGCCTGCGAAAGCAAGTTCAGCAGGTCGAGAGAGACAACGACGAGCGAAGTTCGATCCCAATTACTATTCGGTTTGTTCAACAACGATTGATCCTTTTGCCTTCGTCGCTAACAATCGCATTTGTAGTCAACTGGAAGCCATCATCAGGATATCTGAGTCACTAGCCAAAATAACACTGTCGCCCATTGTACAAAGTCATCACGTTGAAGAAGCGATACGTCTGTTCAAATTCTCGACGATGGATGCGGTGTCGGCAGGTTCTGTTGACGGATTGTCTCGAGGTGAGCTCAACGAAGAGATGAGCCGCATAGAAAAGGAGCTCCGGAGGCGGTTGCCGGTAGGGTGGAGTACGAGCTACCAGAGTCTCGTCAGGGAGTTTGTCACGCAACAAGGCTATTCAAATCACGCCCTTGAGCGCACGTTATACATCCTGGAGAAGAGAGAGATCATTAGGTTCAGCGGGCAAAAGAAGGTTGTTCACAGGTGAGTTTGGTGTGGTTTGGTGGTGGTCTCTTACTCATTTATGCAGAGTCGGGGTATGATGTAGCTATTATCTTTGGTTCGATCGTGTTGTAATGATATGGTGTTCGTGTGTGTGTGTGTTCTTTCGTGAGTGGCCAGTGACACATTAACACTATAGACAAATTGTGTCCAGTGAAACGTCGCCCGCCTAGCTCAATCGGATAGAGCGTCAGACTCTTAGACTAGGCGATCTGAAGGCTGCGAGTTCGACCCTCGCGGTGGGCTATAAGTTTTAGGGTGTTTTTTTTTGGCACAACTCCAGTGTCGAGGTCCCCGTTGGTTGTCTCAGGCCATTTCAATCATGACGTGAATCGTCCACTGCGCAGAACCTAGGATTATGAATGTTTCATTCCCTATACAGATTGATTACCTTGACTCGAAGTGATAGCGTGAAAAAAAAATCATAGCCCACCGCGAGGGTCGAACTCGCAGCCTTCAGATCACCGCCTTGCACGACTCGTACAATCGTAAAAGTCTGACGCTCTATCCGATTGAGCTAGGCGGGCGATGGTATCGGGAGCCGCCGATCGCACATGGTTAGCAAGTGTCACATGACGGTGTTCGATAGGCTTTCGCTGCTGAGCGCTTCCAACATTCTTCAGGTCCGACCATTGTGCACGCTTGGCTACTAGCACTGCTCTCAGGGTTACATAAAGATCGGCGGGAAAAAGTACTTGGACTCGTCGAGGTTGGGTCGTGCTGCCTTGTGTCGTCTGCGTTCAACACACGTCGATAAGCTGACATGATCGCAATTATCGACAGGGTCGACGGCGATCTCGATCTCGATAACAAGTTGCATTGCAATAAAGGATACAACGACTACGCAGTATGTATAAAAAAAATGATATCGGGTCATATGAAATTACCCCTGGTCACATGTGGTCATTTATGGCCCTACCGGGCCATACTCAGTTTTCACTGGGCCATGTAGGCTCTCGCTCGACTGTGGGAATGCCAGACTACTGTACATAGCTAAGAGTGGGTTTTGCTGATGCCTAACTGGTCCTTGAGTATAAAAGCCAATCACTGTGAATAGTAAAAACGTTATAAATCAGCGTCGCAGGCGCTGTTCCACCCAACTTCAATGTCCATGACGCTGATGTCATGGACGCTGCTATTTTATTCCAAGCGGTTGTGGCGAGCCGAGAAGCTCCTAAGGGGTTGCCGGTCGGAGTGGGAATCTGTACCCCAAAGTGTAGTGGGCGAGTCCGCGACGCGTAACAGTACTCCAACGCGACGGACCTATTGCATAATACTATCATGGTATTGAATAACGAAGACAATGTCAAGTTGAGGTAAGTTGTGGCAACTCTCCGTTCCAACCGTTCAGCCCGACCGCGACTGTCCAAACAGATTGTCGTCCCTTTCCGAAAAGAGCCCTTCCCTCCAAATCATAGAGATTTCATCTGATTCTGAGGACGACGTGTGAGTGATAGTCTTCGTACTGCATTCTCCCTATAGTTATTCTCTAATTGCCTGTAGTTTTTGTCAGCCACACCCCAGGTAAGATTTTAGCAGAGTGCAATTTACCTGAATTCCCATGAACCGACTACAGCAAGTTCGGATGTACATGGAAAGGAGAAAACAAACATCACGAGTCAGATTCTACCTGGGAGAACGATGTTATCGAATTGACCGACAGCGATTTGAGTAACTCTTCGGACCTCCCGGACATGCTATCCCCTTTGGTCAAAGTGCCCCGAAGAAAAGAGTTTGCGGGCCCGAGGAGACAACGATCGCCTTCAGAAAAATTTCTACCTTTGTATGTCGATACAAGTGACGACGGAGAGTCTGACAAGGACTGCATTCTCGTATTGTGCGTGCTTGGTGGGGTATCGTTCCGTTTTACCCATTTTGTCTAGGAACGATCCCCCGGGCTCCCGGAGGCCAATTCGGAGCACCTCTCCTGTCAAAGGTGCTGTCAGGATTCTTCTTCCAACGTACCAAGCGAAGTTTGACTGAAACCTGTTTGGTGGTGTAGGTCAAGATGTTACAAAGGGCAACCCGTTGCTCGACTCTCCGAAGAAAAACGCTGTTCCAGAGTTCTCTCGGGCTGCACGAAAGTCACCTAGGAAAAAAGTTGGGCATTCAGCTCACAAGGCGAAAGAGCAAGCCCGACGACAGAAGTATGCCACCGATCTGTTCGCTAGGCTCAACAAAGATGTTTTTGGCGATCGCCTCCCAAAGAACACTACTCTAGAATGGAGCAAACGCCTGTTGACGACTGCAGGACGAGCACGCTGGCACCGGTGAGTGAACATCTCCAGAGGCCCTAGCTGTGTTGACCATTCTTTTAGCTCACGTGAGGGTGTGGATACCACAAAGATTGAACTGGCATCCAAGATCTTGGACTGCGATGGTAAGTTTCGGGCGAAACGCGTTGTACTGATGATCTGAATGGGTCATTTAGAACGCATTCAAAATACCCTGTCTCATGAAATGTGCCATTTAGCATGCTGGGTGATCGACAACCAGCCTCGGGAAGGACATGGTCAACTTTTTAAATCATGGTTAGTATCACGCCATTTTTGGATTCGATCTGCTATCGAAAAAATGACCACTAGGGCGAACAAAGTGATGTACAAGCATCCGAATATCCATATTTCTGTAAGAAGTCCGCGCTTAACTCAGAAATACTTGTACTAATTATGTTAGACCCGGCATAACTATGAAATATCATACCCATATGAATGGAGTGAGCTTGTCGCTGCTGTCTTACTTGTCATCTCTTTTGATCTCACACTCAATTTTTAGAATGTGAGAAGTGCTCAAAGATGTAAGCACGATGGGGTCCTGCTGGAAGTGCCTGACCAGTTGCTTCTAGCTATGGTAGATACTCTAAATCTATAAGGCCAGATGAATGTGGTAAGTCAAAGCACTCGAATATGGTATTCACTTGTGTAGCTATGATGTTTCGCTGGGACAGTGTGTGGTGCCTGTAAAGTGGGCAAGCTAATCCCTCTATTTGTCGAAAGAAAGCCAATGACCCCCAAGGTCAGCCGTATGGCCGTGGCCAGACCTCGAGGTACAGACGAATTATTCTGTCGCGTGGTAGTGCCGAGTGTTGATGATCCATCACCACAGACTCTCCGTACTCGATGGTTGGGAGTCCAACGAAGAATGGTCCTGTCATGCAGCAGACTTCTCCACCTTCAACAAATCTTGGTGACAAGGATATCCTGGGCCTTGCGAATGCCCTCAGAGGTATATCTATCAACGACACAAGGGAACAATAGATATATCACTACGAACGAGGCTTCCCCACTCTCGGTGGTCATAAACATACGGCCGTGCGAGCACGTTGAACTTTTGAATATCCGCAGTGGCCTCGAAAACAAAGTGTGGAAGAAGTGTTGTAATAAAAATCTTTGTTTGAAAAATTGAGAATTTCCACCCAGGACATGCATGCGGGCCAAGGGAGAATGCATGAGGCTAGGCTTTGCGATGCCAGGGTGTGCGTGTGCTCGGGCAGTGGTAATGAAAGCCAGCGGTCGGGACTTGCGATATTTTCAGGTTAGTATGGGTGGTCGAGGTAGAATTTACTCACTTGGATGATCTAGCGTCTGGTTCCCAAATGTCTTCGCTGATCCAATGCATGCACATACTAGTAAGACCCCTTGCATATTCTTAGAGTCTCTCCCTCCCGGGCCATTGTGCCATCACACAGAGGAATTGGTGAAGAAACAGGGATGTCATCATCACGGGCAGCAACTCGCATCGTTCCATGAACAGGTGGGCACAACCTGAGGGTCTCATGCATGACAGCATTTAGGCAGGGTAATGCATCAATCGCACCCACATGAGATTCTGGTGAGTATGACGTTGTATTCGGCAAGTATGCTGATAACGAGAAAACCTCATCGCGGGTCTGGTCATCAAGATTCAAAGAAAGTAGGTGTGCACGCCACGCCGCTGCGAGTGTGCCGTACAGTCCGATCCTGCAAAAAGGAACGTGGAGAGCTGATCCAAAAGGTCGGTGTCAGAGATGCGTTTGGATGCGTCCGCCGAAAGATTTGCCATTACTGTGTATCGTACAATCAACATCTCACATGGAAGCAGACAGAACCACGTACTCAGGTCAAATCTGAGGTAAAATTACAATTATGCAGTGGATTGGATACCTGATGTCCTGTATCCGGGGCGGCCCAGATAGGTATTGTTCCAAAGGGTCCCCAAGGTTTCCGCAACATCGTGTTGTCATTCAACATCTGGGTGCTCAGTGTTTTTGTGAAACTACGCCTCAATTGTTAGTGCTAATAGGTGGCAATGGGGAACAAGTGGAGATGGATTGCGTGCATGATGAAACTTATGTAAACAGCAGTGAGGGAGAAATACAAAGGATGCAACATGTATAGCACATGAGAGGTCGTTCTAGAAGCTGTATCTACGTGTCTATCCCAGGATAACTTGTGCCGTTGGACGATGGTATATTCACTCACCACTCATCCACACCTATCCATTCTTCGTCCTTGGTATGCAACCATTTGTGGCCGACCATATCTCGCGCTTCTTTGCGCTCTCGCTGATCAACCGCGAGCATAGGCTCCAGGAAAGCGCAGAGATCCGCAACCGCAGCATTCGACAATAAATACTTTTCCGCCATCACACGGCGCAGCGGCCATGGCTTCAGAGTTTTGATGTACCGCAGTGCACCTGAAACGCGGCGTCAAAAAGCAATTCGACAGCACGTTTGAAGGACTGACCTGCATGATCAAACAGTTCTCTACTATACCTGCCCCCCATCTTCGCTTCAAGAGGAAAATCACCCAATAGCTCGATGATCTGGGCCATATGATCGTCATCCTTGGCAAACAATTCGCCCTGCCCGTGCGGATCGAAAAGGTACTCGGCAGTCAATAGTTCGAAAACGACACATGCCACACTCCATATGTCGGCACGAGTTCCCCAGTCGCGCCGCCCGAGGATAGCTTCAGGGGCACGATATTGGCGGGTCTGGATATCTTCAGTGTAATGTTGCTTTGTGGGTGTTGCGTTGCCTAGGTCGGCGATCTTGATCGTGAGTGGGGTGTAGCCAAGAGGACTTGGGGGAGGCTGGGGGGTAGGACAAGCAGTGGAAGTGGCGGTGGTTGAGTGGCTCGGAGAAGAAGAATTTGTCCGTTGAGGAGCGGTCCGGGAGAGTAACGATGGACCAATGGGAGCGTGGGGAATATCATTCAGAGAATGTGATTGGATGAGAGGCGAAGGTGGCTGCTGCGTGATAGAATTGCGCGAGTCCGGTAGAGATTTATCTTTCGGGTGTGGAGGAAGGTCGGAGACTGTGATAGAAGCCATCTTGGACAACGCGGGGATATCTGCACTCTCCACGGAAGTAGGTGGAGTGCTGAGGGTACTATTAGTATCAACATGCACTGAAAAAGCGGAGGTGGTTGACGCCGTGGATGGACTGCCAGATTGTGGCAAGGGTTGGGGAGGGAGTTTGGGATCTGGAGAGACAGGGTTCTTCGAAGGTCCGCTGGCAGAGGAAATGGCGTGCGGAGGAACGGTGGACATGAAGTGACTATGACGACTTGGGCTACTTGCACTGGCGCTGATGCTACCGCATCTAGACGAAGGGCTTGACAATGGTTGAGAGTCGAAAATCTCGACGTGTCGTTCGCGGGCGGTAGGTCGACGGTTGGGGATGGTCATGCCCAAGCGGGCCCTTGTCAGGTGAGGGACCCCGACTTGACGTGAACGGGGAGAAGGGGATAGAGAGAGTTCCGCGAGGATGTGCGCCTCAACGTCCGGGATGGAGATGACTGGAAGGGAGCGTAAGGAGATGAAAGGGATGGGGAGGGAGAACATACGGATGTTCTCTGGCTTGATGTCCGTGTGTACTAGGTCACACTCATCATGGAGGTACTGGAGACCAAGAAGGACCTGCCTGGTGATTAGCTTGACGAGGGGTTGTGGGACACCCTTTTTCTTGTTGCGCTGAATGAGAGTCAGGAGGTTCTCTCCGAGGGGTTCGAATACGATGCATATGTGGTTTTCTGGCCCAGGGTGCGTGAAAGAGTCGAGGAAAGAGACGATGTATGCACGACCTGGATGTCCAGGATTTGCGTCTGACACTTTGGTGAGAAGCTTTATCTCATCGCGGGCTGTGTCGGCATAGCGGGAGGCGGACTTGACGACCTTGAGGGCAGAGTAGCAGGATTGGCTGGAGGGGGTGAAAAAGAGGACAAAGGAGGATGAGGTGGGACGCACTGGGTATCATGAACGAGCCAGACGGTGGAGAAGTGGCCCCAGCTACGGGAAGGGTGAGACAGGGTCGAAAGGGGGAGAAAGGGGGGTACCCGAGTTTTCTGACGACGAGATAGCGACCGTCCCTGAAGACGTCGTTGATCTTCACGGGCAGATAGCCACCAGTGTTGTAATCGGCCGGCGCCTCCTCCTCCTTCGAAACATTGTCTTGGACGGGGACGATCTTTGGGCCTGATGAAGTGACGACGTACTGATATTTAGCGCATGGTTCCTTTGGCGCCATAAAATGCGAGGGGGGGAGGACAAGGAGGAGAACGGTATGCGAACACGGACCCGTATCGGAGCGGGTAGGATTCAGTGCAGCCACTTACGGCAGATACTAGCCGCCGCCGTCATCGTCCACGTCCACGACGGC
>JBBPNP010000131.1:0-65247 GCA_038090955.1 Xerocomellus intermedius
GCCCCTATCACCCGAAACCACTAAATGCTCAAGTCCGGTCCACAGTCTAGACCCACTCGCCTCATGGGTACCATGTGTATTGCTGTGCGCCTCACCGATCACACATGTCGCGCAGCCTTGCACATGTTCACCTCATGCGCACTGCCTACCTCGCCCATACCTTGTGTGCATCACCTATTAGTAGCATGTACGCCTCACTACCTACTCATGTAACATAGGATATCTACCGATCTAGTGTACACTAGTACAAACCCCTGTGTAGTATATGTATAAACCCCAATAGAGCACCAAAGGACCTCAGTCTTGTCCTCCTGGAGTTTTCCCTTCAAACTCTAGGAGCTACTCTACTATCTCTATTGTTCTATTGTCTAGCCTTGTGCTCTACTAGTGAGTACTGGTCGTTTCAGAAGCAGCGAAGAGATGACGGCTGTAAGTTTGAAAGGGTGGTGGCAGGCCTTATGTTCTGGTCTGATTTGACTCAACTTGCACAGTTTGGGCATGTGTCTGCATGGTCCATTTATCTTTTCTTTGGAAACCTCTTCAAATATGCACGATCCAACCCAAAGTCTGGGTGTTGTCATCCGATTGCGTTCATCCCTTCTGTAGGTTTTTTTCTTCTAGTATTGCTCTCGAAGACTCATGAAATCGTTCAGCTTCTGGAGTCTATCAAAAAGGTTTTATCCTCCATCTCTAGCAAGAAACACAACCGCAACCTTCTCAGTCACTGCAAGCGAGAGCTCGTACATGCAATCTGGGATATATTACTCGACGAAGATTTCATTGAAGCTTACAAGAATGGCATCATCGTGAAATGCTTCGACGGCATCACCAAGAGAGTATACCCCAGGATATTCACTTACTCAACAGACTATCCAGAAAAGTGAGTGCTTTACATGTGCTTGCTGATGGGATACTGATCAGATTGAAGGGTCCTCCTTGCTACCATTCAGGACAAAGGCCACTGCCCTTGTCCTCGTTGCCTGATTCCCAAATCAAAGTTCCACCGCATCGGTTTGATCAGAAATCTTGCAGCAAAATTGTCTCGAGCAAAAACATACCTAGTGGAGAAGATCAAACTTGCGCGACAGGCAATCTATGTGCTTGGCCGGCCCTTGAAAGGTATGACTGCAGAAACCATTCTTAAAGAGGAATCCCTGGTTCCAATGCTGGTAAGAACACTCTTGGTCACTGGCAGCTAGCTCACAACGTCACCCAGAACGCTTTTTGCGAGTGACTATCATCCTTGGGATTTAAATTATATCCAACTCTGGTGGTAGATTTTCTACACGAGTTCGAGTTGGGTGTTCTCAAGTCAGTTATGAAACATCTGCTCCAAATATTATATGCTGTCGATCCTTGTAAGATTGACATACTCAATGAATGGTGAGCTCGACCACCCTTGGGCAATCCAATCATTAATAAACTCTCTGATAGGTTCAACAAAATATCTTCATTTGGTCTCAGCACGATACATATGCTGTTTCCCTCCGGATGTGGCCGACACGGGCCAGCGATCAGCATGGTTTTTTGAGCAGGTACTCCAGGTATGTACTTGCAGTAATTCGTCGTTGGTGACCAGTACTCAACTGGTTCTACTAGTGTTCCATTGCCATTTTCGAAGGTCTCTTCCCCCCTGCGCACAACTCAAGCATACAATGGCTCCTATTCCAACTCTCCGAATGGCATGCATTGGCCAAGCTTCGAATGCACACAGACGATTCGCTCACTCTCCTCCAGCAGTCCTTACAGTCTCTTGGTGATCAGCTGCGCCACTTTCAATGAGACACGTGCACCATGTTTCATACTCACGAATTACCCATGGAAGCTGCACAGCGGCAGAGGAGGGAAATAGCTGAGCTCAACACTGGCCAACAAAGGAAGGAAGCACATTCTGCCTTACTTCTGAAAACATTCAACATTGACACCTACAAGTTTCATCCCCTTGGAGACTATGTCACAATGATCAAGATGTTTGGGACGACTGACTCTTTCACCACCCAGGTTGTAAGTCAGCAGTAGGATTCTTTCTTTTTCTCATTGTGACACTCATCTTACGCAGATGTTGGAACAGGGCGAACTGACACACCGCCAAATCAAGAAGATGTATGGACTGTCAAACAAGAAGGCTGTCGACGAACAATTCGCAAGGCAGGAGCGTCGTCGCACTCTCCTGAGACGACAACATGAACAGGACGGAATGGATGATGTTGATGATCCTTCACCGATGTTGCATCATTCAATGGCAAGGCGAGCTCGAAAGGACAACATCTTGAGTCTCTCACGGTTTCTCACTAATCACATTGATGACCCAGCCATCAAGGTGAGTGATTCAGACGGATGTGTGTGTGTGCTGTACATGCTTACATATCTCATAGCCCAAATTCCTCTCAGATCTAAAGGACCACTTACTGTCAAGACTACTCCACCTGGACTTTGATGGTGACGAGCTGTTGTTTACCCCAGAGCAGCGCAATGAACTACGTCTCCTGAACCCTGACCGAATCATGGAATCCAAAATTCTTCGCGTCAATTACACAAGTTACAATATTCGCAGAGCCCACGATTACTTGTGGACAGACTGCCATTCTTTCCTCATGACTCTGTTGAGGAAAGGAGATCAGGAGTCTCACCCTTTTTGGTATTGTCACTTGCTCAAGGTGTTCCATGTCAAGGTTTACTTCTGTCCCAGTGGTGTTAGCAGTTCAAAGGAGACAATGGAGGTCCTCTGGGTCCGTTGGCTAGGGATGGATTCAGACCATAAGTGGGGATTCCAACGGTGTGCACTCCCCAAGGTTGGTTTTGTACCTGAAGATGCGGATAGCCCTGCATTCGGGTTTTTGGATCCTTCTCTGATGATCCGTGGGTGTCATCTCATTCTAGCTTTCGTAGATGGTCGTACCGATCAACTCTTGCAAGCCGGCACATCAGTGGCCAGACAACCTGGCGAAACCGATGATTGGGCAAGATACTACGTAAACATGTGGGTCTTAGTTCACTCATTATAACAACGCCGTGTATGTTAACACAATCAGTTTTGCTGGCCGAGACATGTTTGCGCAGTACACAGCAATTGGTGTAGGTCATGACACAGTGCACTTCAGAGGACATGCACACGAGCTGGTTAACGACCACTTGGCTGCTGACAATGAAGAAGACAATGTCGAGGAGTTCAAAGACACTCCTTTGAGTCATGCATCTCAGAATAATGGGGATGTTGAGGATGAGGGGGATAAGGGGGATGAGGGGGACGAAGACAGCAACAGTAGTGTGAGTAATGACTCTGGGGACAGCAACTTTGAAACAACTTTCTAGTATGACCTACTTGGCCTATCCATCTTCGGCCCATCACAAGAATTGCAAGATTACGAGATACGTGTATATACAGTCATTATGCTGCATGATTGAATATATGCATCACGAGGCGTCTGCTGACTCTGGCACTTGCAGACATGATTATTGGTCTGATCAGAGATACAATGAATCATTACCTACACACTCCCAGAAGAATGTCAACCGTTATGGAGGGCTTATAAGCCCTTGGGATAATTCCAACATATGGTGCAACCTTGATAAGCACTGAGAACTGAGGGAAAGATGTTGCCACTAACTACCACAATGAGAATCATGTACAAGAATCGTGTACAAGGCTGGCCAGTTTGTATATTACATGCTAATAGTGCCAATAATCCTCTACCTGGCATTAGTTGCTTATCGTTTGGAGAACATATTATAATCCCTTACACAGCCTCGCGCCGGTTGGCATTGTTGTGTGATGTTGATCACATGTGCAATATCATGCAGGGGTAAATCACGCTAGGGTGGCGGTCCTGATGAATTCGGATCATCGTCGAGAGACGAAGAGATCGGTCAACTCAGCCGAACTCCCAGATTTCGATTAGTTGTGGTTCATTCGTATGGACATGATTTTCATTGGCTTGTTGCATTGGACAGACCCAAGTGGGTTTTTTGCACGATGATTGAGTGTTAGGCGTATCACTGAAAACAATGCGTGGGGGATTCATTGGGTTCGTCGCTGGAAATTGGGTGCCATGCGATATATGCAATGACTATCGTGCAGATTCCTTCCCGCACAGGACCATACGCGGACACTGTAATTCCAGGGCCGCGGGCACGCATTCGCCCCCGTCAATATTGTTCGTCATTGTCGCATGCCCGCAGGCGCGTGTGCGCCGGCGTACCCCGGGTATTGCTGCCTGTGTGCGCACGTGTGCTTGTTTGTGCCTCGCTCGACCCACGAAATAAAGGATAGCATGTCTGATAGCAGTGACACACAGTGTACTAGCCACGATGAGACACTGAGAAAGACGGGCGAACGCCCAACACCTGTCTGGTGATGATGATGGTTTCGAATGCCCTCTCGCTACACTCCATTCTACGACTCGTACTACTCCGGCATCTTCCGGTCTAGACCTGCTCCACTTCCTCCTGACCCTCAGTCCTGTCGCGACGCGGCCTCCGCTCCAACAGTGAGTAGTACATACTACGAGCAATGATGAGCGAGAAAGCAAACGAAAACATACTAGAACCAGGCACCGAGATGGCTATAAAGAATGCGTTGATCGAATGGTATATCCACAGATTCCATCGTCTTGTAAGTTACTGCGCGGACGATCGGATTCGTCCACCATATGCTTATGGAAAGTCGAGGTGATCTTGTTCGTCGCACCATCGTACACCGCCCACATCGACCCGATCACAGAACGGAAATCAACAAACTGCATCGCCGACACAAGACGGATCACCTCATCCGGACTCGCTTCATCTCCGACAGTCGTATGACATGCAAAGATGTACGCAAATTCGGGGTCCTTCAAATCGCCCGATGGTCCGTTGAATTGTAAAATCGCCATCGTGCAGAGCGCACGCGGAGTTGGACGGACCGTAGAGTCAGTCGGATTTCTGAGTTGCTGTCGCAATTCGATCGCACTTTGGCAAGCATTTCGCTGCCAACACCTAATTCTCGTGGCGGAGTGGGCGGACAACTCGCTCCGAGTCGTGGGCTCCAGACGGTAGCTGTGTAGTCACCCAGAGCGACAGGAAATCACTGAACATCTCTGATGATGTCGTCAATCCTCCACGTCGTGAAGACTTCTTTATATATCTTTGCTCATGCCGCCCTAGATCGTCCCCGCTGCGATCCATTTGCCTTCCTTTGAGATGGCGACACACTGGGTTTGCTCCGCTTCCATCTTTGCCAAGAGTTTGCCGTCTTCCACTCACCACTTTTGAACCCCCTACCATGTCATTCGCTGCGAATGTCACTTGATCTAGTCCAATGGTCAGCATTAACTCCATCTTGTCACCACGAACCGGTCTTACGTGGATTGACATCAGTGGCAGAAGTAGCAGCAAGGGCTCAAGAGCCGGATTTTTATTCAGGCTAGTCACGGATCAAATCCAACACCCCTCCCGACCGAAGGTAAAAGGTTATTTCCACGTGAGTGTGTCCCCTATAACGTTTCTTGACTTTGTCACGTAGCTTCATTCTTTTTCCGCCTTTTCCACCTCAAATTCATCTTGGTGCCGGACCCACCTCCGATCGTCGTCGCTGTGCCCAGCGTCCCTCGCAGCTCTTACTCTCTACCCTTATTTGAGTAAAATACATTCTGCTCTGTTGCTCACACCCCGAGTGAAATCCGGGGTGTGATATTCGGAGTTTGGATCTGAAACAGCGCTATCCGATCTCGTTGCAAGTAAGTACAACTCGCACCGCATTGTACATACTCATTCATTGTTTCAGTTGCTACTCTTCCACGGTCACCGGACCCATATCCCCTCGCGGGCTTGCACCATGGCATGGCGTAATTTGTATTGCATGGGAGTTAAGGAATGGACAACTACTATTTAGGTTTCCTCGCCCACACACCAGCCTTCTTGTCCGTCATTCATCATGGCCAACGAGCGGGAAATCGCCTGCGATATCGACATCAGGTCACAAGCAGAATCTCCAGAGGTTCACACCGCCCTCCGTCGCAAGTTGGAGAGCCGTCATGTCACTATGATCAGGTACATGTCCCACTACACTTACGCTCCACCGCTCCCGCTGAGCCGTGCTTCCAGTATTGGTTGTGTCATCGGCACCGGTCTCTTCTGCGGATCAGGAACCTCCCTCTGGGATGGTGGTCCCGTTGGTATTCTCTTAGCCTACTTGTTCATTGGAACGATATGTTTTGCTACCATGGTCTTCCTGTCTCCGCCAATCCCAGCCACGCATCGTCTAATTTCTCATTGCAGATCTCTCTCGGTGAAATGATAGCTTTCCTACCCCTTCCTGGCGGTTTCATTAAACTCGCTGGGCGATTTGTTGATCCTGCCTTTGCTTTTGCAACTGGTTGGAATTATTGGTATGGATGTACGGTGAGATTAGTTCAGCGTCAAATCTGGCACCATCACTCATCCTGGTACGTAGTTGGCTGTACCTGGTTCGTATAATAAGATATGGAAAAGCCGCCCTCTGGACACTGAGATTCATTCAGCCGAATTGTCTGCGGCGGCCGCCATCGTCGGTTATTGGGACTCGACTACCAAGGCTGCCATCTGGATTTCCGTAGGCTTGGTTGTTGTTGTTTGGATTAATGTTCTCGGGGTCGGTAAGCACCTTCTCTATGATTCTTTTGTTCTTCTTACAATTCGCCATAGGTGCATACGGAGAAGCAGAGTTCTGGTTCAGGTAAATCCCAGTGTCAGACTTCCTTCCGTTGCTCCCCTCACAGATCTATCTCTAGTTCAATAAAAGTCCTTACAATAACAGCAATAATTATTCTTGGCATAATTATCGATTTAGGTGGAGGTCCAAACCACGATCGCATCGGGTTCCGATACTGGAAGAACCCAGGACCATTCGCGGACTACTATGGGATCACTGGGCCCAATGGCCACTTCCTTGGCACCTGCAGTGTCGCCACCCGAGTTGCATTCGCATTCATTGGCACTGAAGCAGTAGCAGTTCGTAGTCTCATCAAAACTCCTTCTTCCCCTCTTGACCTATGACCAGATGGCAGCTGCTGACGCGAAACAAGGAATCCCCGACGGAACATCCCAAAGGCAATCAAGAGGGTTTACTTCCATGTCTTGGTATTATACATCGGCAGCGTGTTCATTATTGGTTTACTCGTCCGTTCCAACGATCCGTCTCTCAGCTCTATCACCGCTCAGGCCCCCACCTCGCCGTTCGTCACTGCTTTCAAGGAAGCCGGTATCAATGTCTTGCCATCTGTACGTTACGGATCAGAGTGCCCAGTCCCATTTGAGGCGCTGACACTTCTTACAGATCATCAACGCTGCCATTCTAACGTCTGCATGGTCTTCTGGTTCAGGCGAACTCTACCTCGCATCACGTAGTTTATGTATGCAGACCATCTTTTCAGTGAAGCGATCGCATTCATAACTAACACATTTCCCCTCAGACGGTCTTGCTGTCTCAGGCAGTGCTCCAAGGAGCCTCAGTCGCACAACACGTTCTGGACTGCCCCATGTTGCCGTCGGACTCTGCTCTTGCTTTGCATGCCTCGCTTACTTGACGGTCAAGAACGATTCCAACGAAGTCTTTAGCTGGCTCTCCGGCTTCTCCGCTACTGCTGGTTTGGTCACCTGGTTCGGTATTGGAGTGACATACCTCAGGTTCTACAAGGGTATGAAAGCACAGGGAATCGACAGGCGAAAGCTCCCGTTCGCGCCCAGAGTACAGCCATTCGCGGCATGGTGGTGTGTCTGTGGGACTGCGTTGGTCCTCTTCGTGCGTGGCACTCGTTCTGGCGTGTAGCGATCGTAGTGATTGACGACCACCCCCTGCTATCTACGACTGGCACTACTATTATGAAACACTCCAGTTCAGTGGTTGGGATGTGTTCCTCAAGGGTAACTGGTCTCCCAGCATGTTCGTGACGGACTACTTCCCAATCGTATTCTTTCCCATCCTCTACGTCGCCACCAAGTTCTTCATGGGCGTGCACACCGTCAGTGCGGAGGATATGGACTTTGCCACCAACGTGGCCGAATTCAATGCGATGACGTGCGTACTGCTCTATTGTCGTGAACGCCTGTGCGCGCAACGAAACTGACCACGCAAACAGATACGATGACCCCCCACCCAAGAACAAGCTGGAGGCGGTCTGGATTTGGCTGGTACGTACCGCGTGGGGTTTCTTTTTCGTCCACGTCTTCACCTTGCGGTTTGCATAGATGTGATCCGTAGACCAGCCGACAGGCATATCCCCCGTCAGCGCTTATATCTGTGTATAGTACACCTTAGACGATTATTCGTTATTTTAATCTGTAATTAACCTTTGTCTTACGCAGTGTTGTAGTTCCTGAAGCAAACTCTTCGCAACACAGGTTTCATTTTTTCTAAGGGTCGAATTGTGGCAAAACAGGGTGAAACCCAGAGAACGTACAGCAAGGGTCTGAATGAGGTCGCACAGGAAATTGCAAATATCGCAGGCTGAACATTCAAGCCGGTCTGAGGCCAGGCTGAGGTCAGGCAAACGGAAGAAATATTCACTCAGGCGAGTCGAGAAACCAAGTCTCCGTCTTCCTGTCCGGCGCTGAAGCGAGCGCATGTTTGAAGAACATAGTGAGGCGACCGTCATTGATCAGACAATACCTACACTGCTTCGGACGCTCTCCGTCAACCTGCTGGGAGCTCTGGGACTGCCCTTCAGGGTCTTCGGGAGGTCATGTCCGAGGTCGAGAGCAGAAAACATCTAGGTTTCTGATGCGTGTAAGTATGCGTTGGGTTCGGAACTTCGAATAGCCACGGTTTTCCCACTGTCCGACCGATGAGAGATACACAGCACAAGGAGAAATGCATTATGCACCGACGCGCCGAACGAGCGCTTGTAATCTATTTTCCATCTTCTGCGAGGGATCGGACCCCGATTCGTCTTTGTACCGCGTGCATTGGGCGTGACGGCTGAGCGCTGATCTCCCCGTTTTGACGATCTCGAAGTCAACGCTCATTCCGCAAGATGGAACGCGTTTGATAGCTTCGTCAAGTCTGTGCCCAAGGATGAACTGGAGTCGCTGGCCGTTCCTCTGAGTCGCCGGACCATTCAGGGACGGACGAGCTCCCTATGATGGACTGTGCCTGGGTTCAATCTGCCCAAGGGTGTGGCCGCCAACTGTCCATGATGCAGTATGCTCGGTCGGATCCCGGAAAATGGTGCCCAGGGACAGCGATTGAGCGCGAGCGGAACTTGCAAGTGACACGGACAATTGAACCACAAGCGGACACCCTCAGCCTTTGCGCGCCAACACATGCACACGCGTGCCTGCTCGCTTGCGCCTCGCACGCCCTAGTCTGGTGACCAGACCGGCCTATGAAGCAAGCCGCCGAGAAATGTCAACACTCACCCGGCCTCCGGCGCTTAACCGCACATCCTCAAGTTTAGCCTTCAGATTTCCACAAGGAACCTGAGCTCCAATGCATGCATGCCACTCGATCACGTCTTGAAGAGAATTAGATCCAGGGAGGTACAATAAATAGATCCACCACAGCGAGCTCGTAAAAGAGGTCCCAAGGATTCGAGAAATGGAGGCGGTGAAAAAGAAGCCCGAAGAGGATAACACTGCGATGTCGCATTCCGACGTGCGGGGGACGCACGTTCTCGAACGTTCATAAAAAAAGAAACGATTAGACCGCCAAAAGGAATGCAAAGGAAGCGTATGGTAGTAACCGAGCATCGTGTAACTTATGGCCAGTAGTCAAAGCACATCTAGGGTGCGTGCGCCTTCTATCAGCTTGTTCGATACCGTCGACGTGAGTCCTCTACCTGGACAGTGATCAGACACTCCGAAGCGACCCTCCGGTACTCTTCCACGTGCTGGCGAGTCGGCGTGAACAACAGTGCACCAAACGGTTGTTTTAGTCGATCGATGAACCGAAGGGCGTGCATCCACTTTTCCGTCACTGATAAAGACAGAGCAGACGGGAGCGAGTCCACGTCGCCACATGCACTAAATGGCCACCCAAGGTGAGAAATGATGCGCGATGTTATTTGCATGACCGCCCGTGCAGTGTTGGAAGGGCCAGACGACGACGGCGAATCACATGTCGAAAGAGACTGGTTGTTTGTGTTCTCAGGAATCGTTTCTGTGATTCCAACGGGCTGTCTGTCGAGCAGGAAGTCAATCCAGGGGTGAACAAGGGTCAGGGAATCTAATCAAGAGAGATCTTCCGTGGTCCTGATCTCAACAATCCCGAGGGCCCCAGTCCTTGCACGAAACACCTGTCCCAACGCGCTCCGAGTTTGAAAGCGAGGTAGGGAAGCTTCATCCGTTGGTTTGAAAACGACGGCACGGAGAGCTCATGAAGTCGATCATACAGCCTTATTACTAAGTTGAAATTGGGCGAAGAAGTGCGCATTCTGGACGTGGTCCCCTCCATTTCGGCACCTGTGATAGCCCGTGGAATGCATGCGTTTGACGGTGATTTTCTCATGCTCTCCGCTAATGGCGAGAAGACGGCCGTCCGGCGAAAGTGCAATCGAATACATGTCATGAGGGTAGTGGACGAGACCGCACTGGGTGTGTGTCGACGTGTCCTAAAATGTGACGGTGCGGTTTGCAGAGCATGCGATGAATTTCCCGCGCCTCGGCATGACAAAGCACGAAGGATTGCTGGCATTGGGAGTTGGCCATTCCCAGATTGTTGACCCGGTTGATGCATCGATCTGCTTGATTTTCCTGTCGGATGCGACGAAGAGGTCGTTGTTGAACCAGAGGAGACCGGTGTTGTACCATGTGGTGACTTGTACGGGTATGTCCATGAGCAAGCGGCCATCGTTGTTGTCGTAGAGTCGGACGGATTTCTGAGTCACTGTCGCAATTCGATCGCCCTTTGGCGAGTATTTCGCTGCCAGCACATAATTCTCGTGGCGGAGTGGGTGGACAACTCGTTCGCGGGTTGTGATGTTCCAGACGGTAGCTTTGTAGTCACCTAATGCGACGAGTCGGGTCGAGTCAGGCGAGAAATCAACACCTCTGATGATGTCGCCAACCCTCCACGTCGTGAAGATTTCTCTGTATATCTTGGCGTCCCAAATTATCACGTCGCCCCAGAATGTCCCCGCTGCGATCCATTTGCCATCCTTTGAGAAGGCGACACGCTGGACATGTTCCGCTTCCATCGTTGCCAAGAGTTTGCCGTCTTCCACTCGCCACACTTGAACCCCCCTGGTGTCGCCGCTCACGAGATACTCGCCATTCGCTGCCAATGTCACCGGCGGAATCTAGTCACTCGTGTGAACGTTTCATCCCCGCGGCGCTTCTGCCACGCACAGGAGGCATAAATGAAAAGCGCAGCAGGAATCCGAGATCACGCAGCAGGAATTCGAGAAAAAAACACTGCACCTGCGGCTGGCTGATTCACACTATAGAGTCATAGTATGAGGTAGGAGTTGGCGTGCAAGGAAGGGAAGACCATTGCTGCACAGACTTGGGTGTTGCCCGCTTGCACGATCGAGCCGTCCTGCTGAACAGCGACGGCAGCTGCCAGGCCCAGGGCGAGCCAGGGAGAGCAAAACATGGTGAAGGGAGTAACTTGGACAAGTTCACTAAATGAGGCCGTTTGTCTCAAGGCCGGATCGAATCTGACCGATCCATCCGTGCGTCGTCGTCATTTTGAGAGGCTTCATAAGCTCAGTCAAGGCAATTATTTATTCGGCACAGCATGTGGAGTTTCGGCGGTTGGAAGTCAACCATGATTACAGTGGGACTCCGTACAGCCTCGGCGATCTGGCCAGCCGTTCCCGTAAGTAGAAGTTGTATGGGCCCAATTGGGGAAAGAAAGGTGCGAGGAGCGGAAATTTTCATTTTCGATAAGAGACATATGCCTTTCTTTCACACTAGTTGCCCTTTGCTTCGCCCATCATGGCCTCCGACCAAGGCAGCAACGAGCGGGAATTCGGTGCAGAGGAAATTCACACCGCCCTCCGTCGCAAGTTGAAGAGCCGTCATGTTGCTATGATCAGGTACGAATCCCTCCACGCTTGCCGTTCCACCCCTCCAGCTGACCCGTGCTTCCAGCATTGGTGGTGTCATCGGTACCGGTCTCTTCTTCGGAACAGCAACCACCCTCGCGAATGGTGGTCCCCTCGGTATTCTCTTGGTCTACTGCTTCGTTGGAACGATATGTCTTGCTACAATGGTCTCTTCCTGTCTCCACCAATCCCAGGCACACATCGTCTTATCTCTCATCACAGCTCTCTCTCGGTGAAATGATTGCTTTCCTACCCCTCCCTGGCGGTTTCATTAAACTCGCAGAGCGATTTGTTGACCCTGCCTTTGCTTTTGCGACTGGTTGGAATTATTGGTATCAGTGGACGGTGAGATTAGTTCAGCGTCAAATCTAGTGCCCCCCACTCATCCTGGGTCGTAGATCACCCTACCTAGTCCGTATGGTCAATTACGAACAGCCCGCCGTTAGATACTGAATGTCTTTCAGCCGAATTGGCTGCGGCGTCAGCTATCATCAATCATTGGGACAAAACCACCGATGCCGCCATCTGGATCTCCGTGGGCTTGGTCGTTGCCATTGGGATTAATACCCTCGGTGTCGGTAAGCACCGTCTCTATAATTCTTCGCTCTTCTTACAATCCGGCATAGGTGCATACGGAGAGTCAGAGTTCTGGTTCAGGTAAATACCGGCAGCAGCCTTCCATCCAGTTCCCTGATCACAGATCTATCTCTAGCTCAATCAAAGTTCTTACAATAATAGGAATAATTATTGGGGGTATCATTGTCGATTTAGGTGGAGGGCCAAACCATGATCGCATCGGGTTCCGATATTGGAAGAATCCAGGACCATTCACGGACTACCGTGGGATCACCGGGCCAAAAGGCCACTTCCTTGGCACCTGCAGTGTCGTCACCCAAATTGCGTTCTCGTTCGTTGGCACTGAAGCAGTAGCAGTTCGTAGTTTCGTCACAACCCATTTCCGCCCCACTTGACCTATCTTCAGATGGCAGCTGCTGAAGCAAGGAATCCCCGACGGAACATCCCAAAGGCAATCAAGAGGGTTTACTTCCGTATCTTGGTATTATACATCGGGAGCATATTCATTATTGGTTTACTCGTCGCTTCCAACGATCCGTATCTCAACTCTGCGTCGCCGTTCGTCATTGCTTTTGGGGAAGCCGGTATCAAGGTGTTACCCTCTGTATGTTCCGGATCATGGCGCCCGGTTTCATTTGAGGCGCTGACACTTCTCATAGATCATCAACGCTGCCATTCTAACCTCTGCGTGGTCTGCTGGTTCAGGTGATCTCTACCTCGCATCACGTAGTTTATGTATGCAGACCATCTTTTCAGTGAAGTGATCGCATTCGTAACTAACACACTGTCCCTCAGACGGACTTTCTGTCTCTGGAAGTGCTCCAAAGATCTTCAGTCGCACAACGCGCTCTGGGTTGCCCCATGTTGCCGTCGGACTCTGCTCTTGCTTTGCATTCCTCGCCTACTTGACGGTTAAGAACGATTCCAGCGAAGTCTTTCAGTGGTTCTCCGGCTTTACCGCTACCGCTGGTTTGCTCACCTGGTTCGGTATCGGAGTGACATATCTCAGGTTCTACGAGGGCATGAAATCAAAGGGTATCGACAGGCAAAAGCTCCCGTTCGCGCCCAGAGTACAGCCATTCGCGGCATGGTGGTGTGTTTGTGGGACCGTGTTCGTCCTCTTTGTGCGTGTCTCTCCTTCTCGCGTGTAGCGACCATTGTGGCCGACGCCCACCTCCCCTGGCACTTCTATTATGAATCATTCCAGTTCAGCGGTTGGGACGTGTTCCTCAAGGGTAACTGGTCCCCCATCATATTTGTGACCAACTACTTCCCGATTATATTATTCCCCATCCTCTACGTCGCCGCCAGGCTCTTCATGGGCGTGCACACTGTCAAGGCAGACAATATGGACTTTCGCTCCAACGTGGCCGAATTTGAAGCGATGACGTGCGTACCGCTTTATTGTCGTGAACGCCATGTGCGCGTAACGAATTTGACCACGCGCGCAGATACGATGACCCCCCACCCAGGAACAGGCTGGAGGCGTTCTGGACGTGGCTGGTACGTACCGTGTCGAGTCTCCGTTTTGTGCACATCCTTACCTTGCCGCTTGCCTAGATGTGATCCGTATACCGCCCGACGTAGATACCCCACACCCTATATCCCCCCTCGTCGGCGCTCTTTTATATAGCATACGTGATGGTCGATTATTAATTCTCTAAACGAGTAGCCTCTATCTTGATGTTGTAGTTCCCAAAACAAACTTCCCCGCAACAGGCTATTTTTCGAAGGGTCAAATTGAGGTAAAACAGGGTAAAACCCAGAGAACGTACAGAAAGGCACGCTCCCACCCAGTGGACGTTGGGTCCCGTACTACTACTAGTACCAGATGTGCGGCCGAACATCCGGCAGGAACCTTGTTTACTTTTCCTGGACACCAGTCAGCCTGAGCACTTCCGTGAGCAAGCACAACCATAAATCTCAACTGTTCAACAAACGGGATCATGACATCGATGATCGGATAAATTCGCGTGTGATTAATGGAAAGAAGTGAAGCAACTGCAATTCTCAGTATCGTGATGGACAGAATGAAGTCTATATACAAGAGTGAGACAGAAAGCTTGGAGGCACCTGCAACTTCAAGCCCGCGGGTATCCCCGCTGGTACCGGTACCTGCCACGGGTCCATGAATGCGGGTTGATATTTCCGTACTCGCAGGCATATCCGCGGCTGCGTCGAGTATTCGAGACTGAGTACAGGCACGAGATCTGATGTACTACATGTCTACTTGCGTCTTGCACGACCTACGATAAAGGATAGCATATTTGACCGCAGTTACACACAGCGAGTACGAGCAATGCAAAGCGAGAGATCCAACGAGGATTACTAGGTGGGTGTGGGCGAGAGCGCGCGGGCGGTGAGGGAGCGCACGCATGTGTACGCGACCCGCTTGGGAGAGCCGATGGACGTCTGGGTTCCCGCGCTGGCTTCGTAACGTACCATTGCTGCCTTGGAGTTCGTGTGGTTAAGGGTTGCGAGGCGGGAGGGGAGGAAGTTGGTAGGTTCCCGCTGGGGGTGCGCTCGGGGCGCGTCTTGACACGCTGGTGGTGACAAGGAAAACGCGCTTGGGCGCATTTTAAAGGCGCGTTTGGGACGCTGCCTGGTGGAGAGAGCGGTCGTCAGCTGCAAGCGAGGTTGCACGGGCGCCCCGATCGTCCTCTGCGGTTGGCCAAGTGAGTAGAATGGAATCAGAAACTAGACGAGTACGGCGGGACACCCTAGTGTCAGAGCCGGGAAGTCGTTATATCGGGTGATCATCCAGATTCAGACAACGGGCGTCGAATGAAGCTTTCTGTCGTCAGCCGTGCGCACGTCATGACGGGGTCGTAGGCCTGGGGAACGTGGGGGTCGTGATACAATCCTAATGAGCCAAAAACAGAAACATTTTCCCATCCGCACAAATTCAAACTCCACACTGCTCACTCTCAACGACAGGCAACATACAAACGGTTTTGGTCACCCGACTAGGAGGGGGATATTTAGTGGTCTCGCGGCTGGTGCACGACCACTATATACAGTCCCCTCTTGGTCCTCCCTCAGAGTCCGAACGCGCGGGTTCACGACTCCGGACTAGTCTCCCTAAGCCAGACCTGATACTTCGGGATCAGAAGATAGTCGTTCCGATCATACGAACTCGAAGGCTCCGGGCGCGTTCGCTGCCCTTCCCTCACGTCATACAGTACATTAAGACCTTTGTCCACGTTTTCCGATGGTGTACGATGTCACCCTCCCCTCGCGGCCCACCACTCGCCCGCCACTCGCGCATCCATCCTTACGCCGTCATTTTTGGAGGCTAATCAGCTCAGTCGACGAGACCTGGGGTTCCCCGAAGGCGATTCTTTTATTCGACACAGCATGTAGAATTTCGGTGATTATTGCGGGTCCGTAGGGCGCAGCGATCTAGCCAGCCGTTCTCGTAAAATATAGTTGACTCCTTTACACCACATACCCTCCGGAGAGGCCCTGGGGTATGGGTTATGCAAGGTATGTGTGTGTTACCAGGGAGTCTACTGTACTTCAAGAGACGACAGGCAAACGCTCCCGTTCGCGCCCAGAGTACAGCCATTCGCGGCATGGTGGTGTGTTTGTGGAACTGCGTTCGTCCTCTTCGTGCATGTTCCTCGTTCTCGCGTGTAGCGACCGTGGTGGCTGACGCCCACCTCCCCTGGCACCGCTATTACGAATCACTCCAGTTCAGCGCCTGGGACGTGTTCCTGAAGGGTAACTGGTCCCCCATCACGTTCGTGACGGACTACTTCCCGATCGTATTCTTCCCCATTCTCTACGTCGCCGCCAAGCTCATCATGGGCGTGCACACCGTCAGTGCAGACGATATGGGCTTCGTCAGCAACGTGGCCGAATTTGATGCGCTGACGTGCGTACCGCTTTATTGTCGTGAACGCCATGTGTGCATAACGAAACTGACCACGCGAGCAGATATGATGACCCCCCACCGAAGAATAAGCTAGAGGCGTTCTGGATGTGGCTGGTACGTACCATGTCGAGTCTCCGTTTCGTGCACGTCCTCACCTTGCCGTTTGCCTAGATGTGATCCGTATACCGCCCGGCGTAGATGCCATGCACCTTGTATCTCTCGTCGGCGCTTATATATGTATATGTGTAGTAGTATACGCCTTCGGCGATTATTGATTCGCATCTCTAGCCCCTCGCTGCCACCCGTTTGTCCCACGCGCGTCGCGCGTGCATCCTTAGCCCAGCCGTCGTGACTCACCCTGTCATGACTCACCGTTGTTCAAGTACGCAGGTCCTGGCCCTGGCCCTGGCCAAGCCCGGCGAAGCCGGGCCCGAGACTTGGGCCTGGCCTGGGGTTTGGGTACTAAGGCCCAAGCCCTCTCAGGCGATGCCCGTTTGTCATTATTCCGCACAGCATGTAAAATTTCGTCGATTATCGCGGCTCGCCACGGCGTTAGCGATCTGGCCAGCTCAGGTTCTGGTAGAATAATTCGAATCAAAAGTTGTACGGTGCCTCAGGGTCCTGGTGGTGAGTTGAAAGTCGCGAGTTCCGAAAATTTCCCAGGACCTCAATCCGAGTCATTGATCGTGACATATCCCGCCGTCACCACTTATCCGCACCAAACGGATTGAAGGCACTGACCGTACGTACCTCTGCCAACTATTATTTAGGTTTCCTTGCTCTCACACTAGTTGTGTTTTGCTTCGTTCATCATGGCCTCCAACCTAGCCAGCAACGAGCGGAAACCCGCTTACGACGCCGACGTCAGGTCACAGGCAGAATCTTCCGAGGTTCACACCGCCCTCCATCGCAAGTTGAAGAGCCGTCATGTTGCTATGATCAGGTACGTATCCCTCCACGCTTGCCGCTCCATCGCTCCAGTTGACCCTTGCTTCCAGTATTGGTGGTGTCATTGGGACGGGTCTCTTCTTCGGAATAGCACCCTCTCTCATGAATGGTGGCCCCCTCGGATTACTCTTGGGTTACATGTTCATTGCAACGATATGTTTGGCTATGATGGTCTCTCCCTGTCTCCACCAATTCCGGGCATGCATTGTCTTATCTCTCATCACAGCTCTCTCTCGGTGAAATGACGGCTTTCTTACCCCTCCCTGGTGGTTTCATTAAACTTGCTGAACGATTTATTGATCCTGCCTTTGCTTTTGCAACTGGCTGGAATTATTCGTATCAATGGACGGTGAGATTAGTTCAGCGTCAAATCTAGCGCCTTCACTCATTCTGGGACGTAGCTCACTCTACCTGGTCCGTATGATCAAATGTAAAAAGCCCGCCCTTAGATACTGAATGTATTTCAGCCGAATTGGCGGCGGCGGCAGCCATCATTGATTATTGGGACTCGACTACTAGCCCTGCCGTCTGGATTTCCGTTTGCTTGGTCGTTGCCATTGGGATTAACGCCCTCGGCGTTGGTGAGCAATTTCTGTGTAATTCTTTTCTTCTCCTCACGATCTACCGTAGGTGCATACGGAGAGGCAGAATTTTGGTTCTGGTAAATACTGGCGTCAGCCTTCCCTCCAGTTTCCCGCTCATAGACCTGTTTCTAGCTCAATAAAAGTTTTGACAATAACAGGAATAATTATTCTTGGTATCATTGTCGATTTAGGTGGAGGTCCAAAGCATGATCGCATCGGGTTCCGATACTGGAAGAACCCAGGACCATTTGCCGCAGACTACCGTGGGATCACTGGGTCCAAAGGCCAGTTCCTCGGCGCCTGTACTGTCACCACCCAAGTCGCGTTCTCATTCATTGGCACTGAAGCAGTAGCAGTTCGTAGTCTCATCACAACCCTGTTCTGCCCCGCTTGACCTACCTTCAGATGGCAGCTGCTGAAGCAAGGAATCCCCGACGGAACATCCCAAAGGCAATCAAGAGGGTTTACTTCCGTATCTTGGTATTCTACATTGGCAGCGTGTTTATTATTGGTTTACTCGTTCCTTCCAACGATCCGTCTCTCGACCCTACCTCCTCCCACGGTGCTACCTCGCCATTCGTCATTGCTTTCAGGGAAGCCGGTATCAAGGTCTTGCCCTCTGTACGTTACGAATTAGAGCCCCCAATTTTATTTCAGGCGCTGACACTTCTTGTAGACTATCAACGCTGCCATTCTAACCTCTGCGTGGTCTGCTAGTTCAAGTGACCTCTATCTCGCATCACGTGGTTTACGTATGCAGACCATCATTCCAGTGAAGTGATCGCATTCATAACTAACAAATTGTCCCTCAGACGGTCTTGCTGTAACTGGAAGTGCTCCGAAGATCTTCAGTCGCACAACGCGCTCTGGGTTGCCCCATGTTGCCGTCGGATTCTGCTCTTGCTTTGCGTTCCTCGCCTACTTGACGGTCAAGAACGGTTCCAACGAAGTATTTGGCTGGCTCTCCGGCTTCTGTGCTACCGCTGGTTTGGTCACCTGGTTCGGTATCGGAGTGACATATCTCAGGTTCTACAAGGGGATGAAAGCACAGGGAATCGACAGGCAAAAGCTCCCGTTCGCGCCCAGAGTACAGCCATTCGCGGCATGGTGGTGTGTCTGTGGGACATCGTTCGTCCTCTTTGTGCGTGTCTCTCGTTCTTGCCTGTAACAACCGTTGTGACTGACGTCCACCTCCTGCCGTCTGTGCCTGGCACTGCTATTATGAATCACTCCAGTTCAGCGCCTGGGACGTGTTCCTCAACGGTAACTGGTCTCCCACTGTGTTCGTGACCGACTACTTCCCGATCGTATTGTTCCCCATCCTCTACGTCGCCGCCAAGCTCGTCATGGGTGTGCGCACCGTCAGCGCAGACGAGATGGACTTTGTCAGCAACGTGGCCGAATTCGATGCGATGACGTACGTACTGCTTTATTGTCGTGAACGCCATGTGCGGACAACGAAACTGACCACGCAAGCAGATACGATGACCCCCCACCCAGGAACAAGCTGGAGGCGTTCTGGATGTGGCTTGTACGTACCGCATCGGGTCTGTTTCGTGCATGTCCTCACTTTATCGTTTGCCTAGTTGTGATCCGTATACCGCCCGACGTAGATATCCCACACCCCATATCCCCCCTTCGTCAGCGCTTATTTATATAGTACACACGTGTTGGACGATTATTGATTATTTAAGTCTGTAACTCCTACCTTAATGTTGTAGCTCCCGAAACAAACCTCCTCGCAACAGGCTATTTTTCTACGGGTCAAACTTCTGAGGTAAATCAGAATAAAACCCAGAGAACGTACACTGGGAAGGGTACAAATGAAGTCGCTGCGGCCCGGATCAGGAATTCTGAATGCCACATGCTCAGGAACCTTACCGGTATCAGGCTGAGGCTTGGCAGGGTGAGGCCAAATTTTGGGTCAGACCTCTGTGGTACTTACACCTCCGTGTAGTCGGCTCAGTGGACGAGACCTGGTTCCCCGAAGGCGATTCTTGTATGTACATATTCCACACGGCATGTGCAATTTCGGCGATTATTGCCCGCAGGCTCCGTACGGCGTTAGCGATCTGGCCAGCCGTGCCGTGCTCGGCGCTCGCAGAATAATTCCAAGAGTCGCGAGAACTTCTCAGGACCTCAATGACAACCTTTTCGGAATAAAGGGAGGAGTGACATATACCGCCACCAGCCACCCCCATCAGCAGGATGTGACAACCGTACGTACCTCTGCTAACTAGTATTATTTAGTTCCTCGCTCTCACACTAGTTGTGTTTTTCGTCGTTCATCATGGCCTCCGACCAAGGCAGCAACGGGCAGATATCCGCTGAGGATGGCGACGTCCGGTCAGAAGCCGAGGTTCACCCCCCCCTCCGTCGCAGGTTGGAGAGCCGCCATGTCGCTATGATCAGGTATATACCCCTCTGCGCTTACCCTTCCATCGCTCCAGCTGAGCTTTGCTTCCAGTATTAGTAGTGTCATCGGTACCGGTCTCTTCTTCGGGACAGCAACCTCCCTCAGGGATGGTGGTCCCCTCGGTATTCTCTTGGTCTACTTGTTCATTGGATCGATATGTTTTGCAACCATGGTCTCTCCCTGTTTCCAACAATTCCAGGCACGCATCGTCTTACCTCCCATCACAGCTCTCTCTCGGTGAAATGACGGCTTTCTTACCCATCCCTGGCGGTTTCATTAAACTTGCTGAGCGATTTGTTGACCCTGCCTTTGCTTTTGCAACTGGTTGGAATTATTGGTATCAATGGGCGGTGAGATTAGCTCAGCGTCAAATTTAGTGCCCTCACTCATTTTGGGACGTAGCTGACCCTACCTGGTCCGTAAGATCAAATATAAAATGGCCGCACGTTAGATATTGAATGTCTTCCAGCCGAATTGTCGGCCGCGGCAGCTATCATTGGCTATTGGGACTCGACTACCAGCCCTGCCGTCTGGATTTCTTTGTGCTTGGTCGTTGCCATTGGGATTAATGCCCTCGGTGTCGGTAAGCACCTTCTTTATAATTTTTCGCTCTTCTTACGATCCGCCATAGGTGTATACGGAGAGACACAGTTCTGGTTCAGGTGAACCCCAGCGCCAGGCTTCCTTCCGTTTCCCCGCTCACAGATCTATCTCTAGCTCAATAAAAGTTCTTACAATAACAGGAATGATCATTCTTGGTATCATTGTCGATTTAGGTGGAGGTCCAAACCACGATCGTATCGGGTTCCGATACTGGAAGAACCCAGGACCATTCGCCGCGGACTACCGTGGGATCACTGGGCCCAAAGGCCAGTTCCTCGGCACCTGCAGTGTCGTCACCCAAGTTGCGTTCGCATACATTGGCACTGAATCAGTAGCAGTTCGTAGTCTCATCACAACTCATTTCTGCCCCGCTTGACCTATAATCAGATGGCAGCTGCTGAGACAAGGGATCCCCGCCGGAACATCCCAAAGGCAATCAAGAAGGTTTACTTCCGTGTCTTGGTATTATACATCGGCAGCGTGTTCATTATTGGTTTACTCGTCCCTTCCAACGATCCGTCCCTTTCCTCCCAGCCCTCTGCGTCGCCGTTCGTCACTGCCGTCAACCAAGCCGGTATCAAGCTCTTGCCCTCTGTACGTTACGGATCAGAATGCCCAGTTTGGTTTGAGGCGCTGACACTTCTTATAGATCATCAATGCTGCCATTGTTACCTCTGCATGGTCTGCTGGTTCAAGTGACCTCTACCTCGCATCGCGCAGTTTACGTATGCAGCCCAACTTTTCAGTGAAATGATTGCATTCATAACTGACACATTGTCCCTCAGACGGTCTTGCTGTCTCTGGGAGTGCCCCAAAGATCTTCACTCGCACAACGCGCTCTGGGTTGCCTCATGTTGCCGTCGGATTCTGCTCTTGCTTTGCATTTCTTGCCTACTTGACGGTCAAGAATGATTCCAACAAAGTCTTTAGCTGGCTCTCCGACTTTTGCACTACGGCTGGTTTGGTCACCTGGTTTGGAATCGGAGTGACATATCTCAGGTTCTACAAGGGGATGAAAGCAAATCCAGATGTTATCGATAGGGAAACCCTCCCGTTCGCGCCCAGAGTACAGCCATTCGCGGCATGGTGGTGTGTATGTGGAACCGCGTTCGTCCTCCTCGTGCGTGTCTCTCGTTTTCGCGTGTAGCGACCGTAGTGACTGACGCCCGACGTCCACGCCTGGTGCTGCTTTCATGAACCTCTCCAGTTCAGCGCTTGGGACGTGTTCCTCCAGGGTAATTGGTCCGCCAGCATGTTCGTGACCGATTACGTCCCGATCATATTATTCCCCATTCTCTACGGCGCCGCCAGGCTCATCATGGGCGAGGCGCCCGTCAAGGCAGACGAGATGGACTTTGTCACCGACGTGGATGATTTGGATGCGATGACGTGCGTACCATTTTATTGTCGTAAACACCATGTGCGCGCAAACGAAATTGACCTTGCGAACAGAGGCAATGCCCCCACCCCCAGGAACAGACTGGAGGCGTTCTGGATGTGGCTGGTGCGTACCGTATCGAGTATCTGTTTCGTGCACGTCCTCACCTCGCGGTTTGCCTAGATGTGATCGATATACCTCCCGACGTGGATGCCACGCACCACATACTAATCAGTGGGGGCAGCTGAAATGAACAGTAGTCCAACAATTCTTTCGCAACCAAGCGAGCCCCCAAAAGGGGTCCTTTATTAGGTCTTGCCTGACTGGTCTGGGTCTATCCCCTTGTCGGCGCTCATGCATGTATAGTACCCACGTGTTTTATTGACTATTTAAATCTGTACTTACTTTCTATCTTTTGTAATGTTGTACTTAGTTCCCAAAACAAACTTCTCTTCGCTAACCAAACAAACCCTCATATATACTCATAAGTTGGACATGATTCAAAAACTTGAAGACCGCAGTCAAGAAGGCGGTTCGACGATGAGCGCCGCGAGCGCAGCACCGATCGCCCTCACTAGGTCCTCCTCGGATAACACCGTTGACGCTGACCTCCGCTCATCCCCAACGTCCATATCCACCATCCCCACCCCCACGCCCGAACCCGAACCCGAACCCGAACCCGAACCCACAACACCAGGTGACCCAGTACCCGGCAATTCCCCCACAAACGGGCTAGAAATTTGACCATGGACGATCGCACCCGGCGGTAGTGGTGGCGCCCACGAGCAACACTCCCCCACCTCGGGCTGCGGCCAATCCTCCGCCTCCGCCTCCAACTCGGACAACGGCGTGAGGCTGCCGTCCGAGTCGAGCACGGGCGTGGAGCAGCGCGACGACGGGGGCGTTATACTCGCCGAACCCAGCATCCGCCCATACGGCTCGTACAGCGGTGCAGGGTTGCCAATGTAGCACCGGCGTCGCGTGCTCTCTCTTCCTTCTTCTTTTTCTTTCCCTTTTCCCGTCTCCTTACCCCGAGTCGTCTCCACGCTCGGCTCTAGATCGCGCACCGCGCGGACCTTCCACGTCGCGAGCGGACGCCCGACGAAGACGCGCGGTCCCCTCGTCTTTTCCCGTTCCTTGTCGCGCTTCGCGGGCTGTCGCACTTTTTTCGGTGGCTTCGGTGGCGGAGGTGCAAGGGGCCGTGCGCCCGCCTGGAGATGCTCCATGTGTTCGCGCGTCATAAATGCGCTCCCCACACGCTCGCCTTCCATCCCGTACACGTGCGCCCAGAACTGTGACTGCTGTTGCAGCGCGCCTGGCTCGGGCGTCGGCGTCGTCGTTGCACTTGCGCTCCGTCGCGCGTCCACAGGCTTTGATGGCGACTTGGCATGGTGGGGCGCCTTGCCAATGTCCCGCACGAGCGTCACTTTGGATTTGAACAACGACGCTGCAAGTCCTCCGAGCCTCATCGAGATGAATTCTTCGCCCCTGTTCCTCGAACAGCACGAACAGTTGCACGTGTTCGTGCACACTGGGCACAAGAAACCCGCGCTGTGTTCATCGAAGGTAATGTCAGGATATCTAATGTCACGCCCAGAGAATCGATCAGGGTGCGAATCCAGAATAGGTGCCGCACAAGGAGGGGAAAAAAGGGGGCAAATCAATAAGGAAAAAAAGGCCAAACGGAACGGAATGAACCTACCGGTAAAGAATGCATCGATTACAGAACCGCTTTCCGCAGACACGGTCCTGAATCGTGTTGGAACACAACATCTTGGGTCGCGCGGATGTATTTCGGCATTGATGACAGAACGACATTGTAGGGACGGTCTCGGCTTCTATGCCTCGCTGCTCGACGAACGATTCCTTGTCTCTGAGTTTGACACTTGGCCCTTTGAGCTTGATCTTGGACGTGGAGGTTTCGGGGTTATAATCGGAATCAGACTCGGATGCGGTGTGATATTCACGTAGCTTGCGCGACGGTGCCGAACGTCTCTTTGCTCGCGGAGGGTCCTCTGTGTCATTCGTAGACAGCGGAGCAGGGTTCTCTACAAGGTTCGATGGCGCCTCGTTAGAACCTGTCTGAGTCGAAGGAGTTGCGGGAGAGTCCCCCGAATCGCGGTATTTGATCTGCACTGGTCGTTTTCCCGATACCATAGGTAAGCGCGAAGAATCCATCGGTCGACGAATATAGATGACCGGCTCCGGTAGTTTTGACCGCCGTTTCGGAGTCGTACCTTTAGGTGTATGTGATGGTGTCTGAGATTGCTCCGGACCAAGAAGAGAAGGATCGATGGTACCAAGAGCGGTGGGCGTGACGTGATTGCTGGGGAGCGAATCATTGTCTGGGAGTAGGCCCTCTCCCTGCTCGAACGACCAGGCATCCGTAGGGGAAGATCCAAAGATATAAGTTGGCGAAGCTGGGAGGTAGTTCACAGGTTCGAAGGGGGAATTGGGGATAGTCCCAGGAGCAGTTGGTGGTTCCATGACCGCTGGAGGGGGGCTTGGAGGTACTGCCAAGAAGCAGTCATGGTCACCTGTGTCTGTCAGTCCAGGGCCGAGCTCCAAGGATGGGAACCCCAATCCAAGAGAGCTCATTTCAGCATGCCCGGTAGACTGAAACAGATGAGGGCGGAAGGTATGCGTCGGAGCGAGCTGTTGACGGGGAGGGACGTGCTTGGTAGGAGAGTCGTGAAGTCCATTGAAGTACTGATTCATGTCATGCTCCATGTCGACGACCGTTAAACCTTGGGAAACCGTCGAATTAGAAAGTGCTGAGTCGAATGAGGCACTTGGGGCTGGCGGGGCATCGTCCGGTAATGACAAGTAGTTAGCAGCGACCTCAACGACGGCGTGACTCTTCGTCGCGTCGGCTTGCTCATCCGAAACATGCTTTGTACCCTCCTCCTGGGGCGAGCTCTCTGGTAGAACGAATTCCCAGGAGCGAAGCTGCTCACTTACGACATAGCCGGCGGTTCCGGGTATGCGAGGCGACGAGGTATCCACTGACCAAGCCCAAATGCATGGCAGCCTAAACTTGAACATCCAGTCGGGTTCAGCTTCCTGAAGCTTTGATGCGTGTCCTCTCCAAGCGTGAGCAAATTGGAAACGCGTATTGACTGCGAGGTCGAAAGTGGTGAGCGGGGGATAGGTGTCATCATCTTGGAGAGGAATCATTGCGTGTTCATAAAACGAGTCTAGAGACGCGCCGGGACCCGCGCCCGGTCCGCTAGCAAGGGATCGTCGCTTGTACTTGTTGCTAGAAGAAACCACGTCATGCTCGCGCTCTTTGCCCTTCCGCATCCGGGGTGGGGTGCGCTCTTTTGTGACCGAGGGTTCGGCGAGAGAGGAATCTCTTAGGGTGCTGACGACAGTCGGACTTGGCAGTGGCACAGTAGAACGGGCGGACATTGGCTGGTAATCGGCCTTGGTCAATCCTTTGGGGAAGGGAGGAGCAGCTAGATAATCCATGAACAGTCGGGTACGTCTCCTAGAGGGCGGAGGGGGAGTGAAAAGGGATTGTTCCGGAGCTATTGGGGAACTGCGCCCGGAAGACGGGGACCGATGACTTGGACCGGGATCAGCACGCTGGTCGTTGAAATGCGTGCTTTTGGGAACCTGGTGTAGATGACGACGATCAATAACACGTCATTACGAATTTTGATCGGGTCGGACTGACCAACGTATCGCTGACCTGCAGTTCATCTTCGGTATCTTCCATAGTGAGATCTATTACTTCTGATTCAATCGTCGACGCGGGTTGCGACAGCGCAGTGCGTTCACGTGATGAAGGGAGCCGTGAATTATGGGCACGAGAAGTATGTACAGATGAGTTAGGGGTGAGGTGGGATGACTTTGGCGATGCGATGAAAGGGGATGATGGTAATACTGAATTTGGAGCGGTGTGCTGCGTAGATCATGAAGAAGAAAGGACACATGGGAAAAGGGGAAGATTTACCGTGATGGAAGCCTGATGGTGATGATGTATATCATGCGAGGGAGTTGATGTGGTATCAACACGACTGTGAGGTCGCGCATTTGCAGGTGAGTTCGCCAACGAGTCGCGCTGTCGTGCACGCGATTTGAAGTGAGCGAGAGAGAAAAACGAACACGGGGAAAAAGTCCGTACCTCGAGATTGGAACAGAAAGCAGACTGCTCGGCGCGTTTCTGGTCAGAAAACCGACCAGGATGTTGGAAGATGTCAATTTGCTGAGGTGTGTGATATGGATCGCGAGCTCGGGTGGACGAGGAGCGACGCCATGCAGAGCTTTGTCGCTGCTGGTCGAGACGGCCATCCCAGTTGGCGAGTTCCGAGACTGTGCGCGCTGCCATTATGAAGGTGGTAGGCGACGCTGCGAGACACTGCAGAGTCGCGGCTTGCTTGATGTGGTCTGAGTCGTGCGCGACCACACCAACGCGCTCATTGACCCATTTCGGCAATTGCCGACCACATAGTGCCATCTCATTGTAGCACTGCCCACGGTGGACCCCTGTTGTCCGGACCACGTTGTTCCCGTCGAAACCCTCACTCGTCCTGAGTCTTTCTAGGTGAGTTCTTGTGTCCGTCTCATCGTAGGCGTTCAATATCGCGGCTCGCTTCCGCACTCCACTCTTCTCGAGCACGACGCTCGGGGGCTTAGTCAGACTCAGACGTTGTGCAGCCCTGTCGGTCTCGGTGATTCAGATAAGACGTGTGGCGCGTTATCAGTTCGCTCTGGACGCTGACGTGCTTCGTCTTCAGTGGTGTCATTTTTTGCATCGCTGCTACCATTGGCTCGATCAACGCGGATGAATCTCGCCATCTCTGAACAGAATGACAGCAAGTTCGACTTTGATGCATTTAACACAGTTCATCTACCTCACAATTTTTTTTCATCAGTGAGTGTGATATGGCCTAGCAAATCCTTTGCCAACGGCGCTCCAAAACAGTGGCCTTCATCGTTCGATAAGACTCACGCCAAACCGCTACTTTACGTTCACACCCGAAATGTAGCTTCGGGTGTCGAAATCATCACTCACGACGGCGATTCAGCACTGTGGTAATGTTGATACATTATTTATAGTTACAGGACACTGACAATGTGCTAGCAGCAATAGCCTTTAGAAACCTGCTACCTCGTGTGATACACGTACTGTGCAAGAACGCTCGCCACAGCGGGCTTGATGCCGGGCGGGCTACGCCCAGGCGCAGCATCACATTGACCCTGTAAAACTATCAGCAATCGAGCAGGATATCTTGCATAGGTTTGCTTTGGGAGGATCCTGCCCTATGAGGAGATTGGATGTTGTCATAATCAAAGTATTCGAACATTTTTCCACTTGGCGGTATCCGGAGTCCCATTCACGTACACATGTGTGGACTTGTTTTGTCGTAGATTCGGGGAGCCGAATAAGCTCGGAATCATAAAATCCGCTTATCAATTTGCGAGGCAAACAAAAGTATAAACTCAAGTGCAATATGTCAACCGATAAGTATCTGATTTTCCGGCACAGCCAAAGTTTGAAAAATGTTTAGTGTCAGTGTCACTGTTACGTTGACAAAAGACGTCTCTTGTGAACCGGGAGAGCTGATGCGGGCTGTGTGTTTCCAAAATGGGCAGGACCCTGAACTAACCCTTGAAAAATAGAAGTTGAGCGACATTTTTGAACTTACTACTTACATTGTACATACTTATACTTACTATTACCCTTCATTTCAGCTGCTCTGGGCCCGCATTGCCAGCTTTCAAAATAGTTCAGGTACCTCGCCCCACCCGACGTACAAAAATGATGAGTCCTCAAGCGTCCTCTGTTCCCGTCGGATCCGTCCCGTCCGCCATCGAGGAGGATGTGTATCTTCCTGCTTCTACCCCTCCTCCTTTCTGTGGCTGCCGCAGAATTCATTCCCGGGGGGAGTTTTGGGCGAACAACGACTGGTCCTTACAACAACTGTTCCGGGACATTAACAGCACGCCCCAAAACCCTCGCTATCGATACCCTCCCTAACATTAGTCCAGATGATCTCACTGGATGGGAACGCTGGGACCTGACCATGTACCAGTCAGATCTCTTCCTCTCCATGCGCTGGCTCCAGGGTGACCCTGCCTCCTTCAACTCGGTTCCAGCAGACGGCACATTTGAACTTGTCGCCAAGTTTTCCAACGGGACATCTTACAGGACACACACCCCAGGTCATAAATTGACCTTCATCAACGAGTCGGGCTATTCAATTTCGATTGCTGGCAACACCCTTTCTTGGGATGACAGCCAGGCCTGGTTTAACACCACACTGAATGTGAATGGTCTTACTGCCACATTCGGAAGTCAATCGTGAGCGTGTATTCAATCCTCCCAACTATACTCAATGGCTTCTCTTAGCATGATGCTCGACAAATTTTCCCCGTACGCTGGTTGGATCGTCGGCCAGTTGACCGAGGACCTGTTTACTGGGATCCCAATGACCCGTGGTAACAGGTGAGGGTAACTGGAATTTTTCTGTCCTGTACGGTGACATTGTCTCGGCCAGCCGCGATGGGTCCATCGTATTCCCATGGGGTGAATCAGTCCCACTGAATGCCGAATCCGTGTTAAACCATATGTTCTCTGTGAAGCCAGTACAAACACTCGCCACCAATTATGCCTTTCGGGCCTTCCGTTCGAGTGGTACAGACTTTGATGATACGTTTATCTACGAGAGCTCGCGCGCGCCGAACAGTAGCCGTACGTACCCTCCCTTTTGTGTCGTGCGAATTATCACTCACGTCACAGCTCATAGAGTATGAAGCTTTCTTCCTTGGACGTGCCGAGACTCGGGGCCCTTCTTTCGAGCCTTATACCATTTACGCAGGGACCAACAGTGAACTCTTGTCCGTCAACAGGATCAACTATACCACCACTCACGCCCAACTTGCTGGATGCAACAATACAAATTCAGTCCCCTACTCATGGAACTATACCTTCCCTGACGGGGGGCCTGTTGCGGAACACGCCGATAGTGCGGGTGGAAGGACAAGCTTCTACGTCGTCACTGTCACCGCCTCCGAACCTTACGGGGATGCCATCTACCACCACACAGGGACAGGCCTCGTTCAAATATACGAAGCACTCGGAGCAGCGATGTTACAGGGCACGCCAGATCTGGGCGGGGAGCAACCGCTGAATCCCAACGCACTGTGATCGGCATGCTGCGTCGACTATCTTGCTTGGTTCGCGACAGTGTAATAGAACATTGTTTAATTTAACAGTATTTGCCATCACCCGGAGTCTCTTCTTGCCAGTTGAAACAAGTCTTGCGTGCTCCCGCAAAATCCCTACTCCCTCATTGATACACCGGGAGCACTTGTAATGGTTAGATGCAACTTTCCGCGTTTACACCATTTTACAGGAATCACATACCTACGGTGCGATCCCACGGGATCCCTGCCGCTGGCCCAGCGTCGTGGACGCATTGCGCACTGCTAATAGTGCTATTGCAATCCGCTACATTGTGCTACACACGCTCTTCGCCAACGCCTCTATCTAATTGGTAGGGATATTCTGGTCATCCCCGTGCTGACGCCATGCGTAACAACGGTCGACGGTATATAACCCATCCTAGTCCAAGTAGCGAACTGCCAATTGTCCTCGATACCAGATGTGTTTCCCGGACGCGGGGGTGTCATCTGGCGCAACGCATGTCGTCGCGAACGCGACCTCTGGAGACAACACCATGCTCGACGCGCCGATCGGCCACATCCGCGATAGTTCACCGTCACTATTACACCAGCAACCCACATATACGATCGACAAGACTAAGGCAGGTTCGTATTCACCTCTTGTTTCTCTGAGTGGAACAGAGACAGCGTTCGGCACGGCTTATATCAACGACGGGATCAATCCACCTCCCATGTCGAACCGAGCGGCAGAATCATACACCTCCGGACATCACGCAGACGCGTAGTTCAAGTACGGATTGGGAAGGGTCAGTGATGCGGTGTCTGAATGATGCTGACAAGGCGCCCGTTCCTCACGCTGTCAGCACATTCGGGACTCAGTACTCAGCTCTGCTTCTATAGCATGCATCGCGATCAGCCCATTGAACCCCCCCCCCTTGTTCCCGGACATCAACAGCTCCTGACGGACACGGCGCCACGGGAGCGCTGGGACTGTGATATCCTCGATGAAGAGTGAGAACAGAAATTCAGAAGCGTGGTGGGAGAGATTCAGCAGACTCTCTGAGGCGTGTTGTTCCCAGCAATAAGACTGAGTGTGTATGCAATGCGATCCATGTGAAAGGCAGCCAAGCCAGATCCCTTGTGGGTTTGTAGATCCTGAAATACGGACCCATGACATACGATCGAATCCTTTGTTCTTACAGGTTGCATGACTACAGATGATTGACGAGATTTACAAGACTGTTAGCAATAAATCTACGGATGTATGTACATCCACCCGAGAATTCATCTCACGACATGTTTACACCGCCATCAACAGAAATCTGTTTCAAGTTCGTTGAGTATGCACGTCCGACTCGTCGGGGTCCAATTCAACGTTAAGAATGTTCAAACTTACACATTGTCCTAACGCAATAAATGTCAGAAATGGTGCACATGCAAAAGGAAACAAACGGATACTTGCCGGTGATAAAGTGTCCCTCCTTCGAGGCAAGATAACTCACAATGCTTGCGATATCTTCTAGCTGACCGTCGTGTCGGATGGGTTTCCTGGTGGTGTGCTACCGGTGGCGTACGAACACAGTTAGTACAACGAGAGCTACATGTGCTGCACGGGATGGGACTCTTACGTCCACGATCCATTTGACCATTTCTTTATCCGCCGTGGCAAACCCCCCAAACAAGGTGGCCCCTGTCCAAATTTAACCCTGATCCAGCGACAAGACACCGTTCCGATACGCACTCATTGGGGTATCAACAACACCGGGCGCATACGAATTCACCGTAATGTTGTATCGGCCGAGTTCCAGTGCTGATTTGATCAGAAATCTAATTCAAGATCAGGATAACAAGATCGGTCTTTACCGGCAGTCTGTGTCAGGCCTCTGATGGCGAATTTACTGGCAGAATACGCGGACATTAAAGGGTGGCCCAACTTTCCGGCGACAGAACTTGTGCCGATAATACGCCCTCCACGACCCTGTGTTATCATTTGTGCTGCTGCGTATTTATAGCACAAGAAAGTCCCGCGTGCGTTGACGGTCATGATTCGCTCCCACTCATCCAGTCCAGCTACAAACACCATCTCATCAGTCCAAGCTACAGAGGCTGGCGAGTGTAGCTTACTGGAGACCATGTCTTTTACTAGGAGGACCCCGGCGTTTGCTACCATCTATTATTGGGAATTGGAGGTAGATTTGACGGTGGGAGTGGGGGAGACGCACGACATCCAGCCCTCCGAGCTCTTCTGCAACGCCATGTACCATTTCTTTGACCTCTCCTTCGACGGTCACGTCTGCAGGAACCAAATGCGTCCTTCGACCGATCTTCTCGATGTCATCGGCGACAGCACGCAGTTGATCACGTTTGGACGAGACGTCGTTGAGGGCGATATCGAACCCATCCTTGGCAAGACGAAGCGCGATGCCGCGCCCAATGCCCTGGGCGGATCCCGTGACGAGGGCAATCCCTTTGACGATAGACATGAGCTCGAGAGGATGGGTGGAAAGTGAATAATGTGGTCAGTTGGTCGGTACGGGGAACCAAACAGAGATGAAATATCGGTTTGGATCGCTCACGAACCCGAGAAGTATTCCTTACGACTGACACGTCATGCGAAACGCCGTGAGGGGTTGGAACAGGTCAGGAACGATAGTTCGCCAAACGACGGCGTGTATTATGGAGAGTTTATCCTTGACCTGTGTGATTTGAAGCGAATAGCCGACGTACTATCGCTTACATGTCATAATGCAACATTCCAATACCCCCCTTCCGCATTTTCTCAAATAAGCCTGGTGGTAAAAGAAAGGTAGCGGCTTACTTGCTCAATCATTTTGCCGAAGGGGAGTGTTCAAGCCTCAAAGATCGCATAACGGACGTGTCCTCGGCGACTATGTGGCAGGAACCGCCAGCGCATGTCAATGCGGCGCACGTCAAGTGATCGAACAATCTGAGGAGGGTCCTGGGGTCCCCCCCAGATCTGTAGCGACGTCATTCACATCCTTTTTCGGCCACTCAGTACGGTCCTCCCTCCAGCCTGTCTCAAGACACCACCCATGGGAGAGAAAACTGTGCCAACGACGCCAACTTGAACACCCACGAAACCCCCCTTTAATTACGCTTGCATCCTTATTACCATCAGGATTCAGCCCATCTGTAAAATTTAGTCTTTGCGGCCCAGCCCCCTCAACGTTCTGCTCCAATGCTGACACAGTGCACCCCCGGGCCCCAAGCGCACACGCAGCCCCTCGTTTCACCTCCACATTGCGCACCCGTAGCATTCGAAACCGCCGCGAGCGCAAGCGAAGCCACAAACGTGGTCCAACCTGCCCCTCAGGCTCGTCACCACCCTTGCGTGTGCGCCCCACGTGCCCTTGAGCAGGGAGAAGATCACAATAGTGACGTCTCGCTCCTGAGCCGGTACCAACCAGCCCTGCCCATATATGCATACGGACCATCGGTCACCCCTCCGCCGATTCTCCTGTCGTCGTGCCTACGGCAGCCTACCGGGGTATGTATCTTTTGTTGCCTTTTTCATATCCGTGACTTCTCTTCGACCCGCCCCCTCGTGGTCTGTAGGAGCGGCAGTTCATGGCATCGTCGGACTAATAGCTTTATTTCCGTTCAAGCACGCACTTTTACATCAACTCCTAGACTTGGGGAGGTCGTAATCAGGCCATTGCACACGCGTTTCATCGCAAGGTAATCAATTCACATCAACTTTTCATTACCTACCGAAACTCTTCATATATGCTTGGCTCTCAACATGCTATACGGCTGATTCGCTTAAATTGCCCGCATATATGCATTGCTTACGGTTTTTGGCACCTCAGATTCACTTTGACCGATACAAACATTCGACTTATTCACATGGTTCAGATCCTTTTTTGCGTGCCTTGGTACGCGCAACGCTGACTAGTAGGGTGAATGCGGGTCAGGATGACCACGCGAGGACTGCCCGGAGGTTGTTCCAATGTTCGGGGTTGGGGAACTCACGGATGTGTGCAAGACACGGGTGTCGCCTTCCCCATAATCTCAGTCCCAGGTCCGCGGAGGCGGTGGTCCACGTAGGGACGCTCCCTACGCTAACGTTGTCCCCTCCTCTCCGCACGAGACGGTTGGAGGGGAGTAATGAGTGGAAGGAGCGTGCGATCGAGCGCGCTTAGCAAAGCATTTTACCATTGATAATGCCAGTGAAACGTTCGTTCGGACCGGCTCCCCCGGAGGTTATCGATTATCCTCCACCTGTCAGTCCCAACCCTTCTTGATTGATATCGTTTGGGTCGGCGTGCACGTCTCCATTCGTGACCTTTGAAGCCATTCGGTTTTCTGGTCAATCGCTGCAGGAACGGACGAACGAGGCGTTCCTTGGTAATGTTGTTCTCTCAGCTATCCAGCTCAGTATTCCCCGTATCTACACCATGCTCCCCGCGTTCCAATGCGAGGCGCCCCCAACATTCGCCGGGCCGTCTCGGCAACCTCGGGGATCTCTCTCCGCGAAACCTGCAAAAAAGTAACCATTTCTACGTCATTGTGCGCATCCAGTGCCCCTGCCGACGTCCCTCAAGGGCAGCCTCGTCCGCAGCCGCATCCACAGAGTCTTGGGCCCGATGTATTTTCTTTGAACGCACGAATCATTATTGGTGATGCCGGTTCCGTGGCCATCATCTCCGAGTATGTGGACGTCGTCCTTGTCGTCCTTGTCTTGGTCTCCTCCACGACGAATGTAGCTTTGGTGGGCGTTGGTGTTGGCAGTGCAGACACAGTGGAACATGTCGCGTTAATTGGGTACCCCATCGACAACATGGACGATGCAACCTCGCGGTGAGGCTGAGCAAGGGGGACTCGGAGAAGGCGCTGGTGCCGTTGTTGCGCCGGAATTACCAAGCCGGACGATTACGAGGTATGTCATTGTGATCACTGCTTGTGCCCTGGCTGGTGCGAGTAGTGCGGTGGGGGAGAAGCCGTGGTTTTTCGTGAGCAAGTTTTGTAGTGGCGACAACCTTGCGGCGTCGCTCAAGTGCGCGAGGGTTGGGGCGATGGTGGTGGGAGTCAAGGTAACGGTGTGTGTGGATCTGTTGAGGTTTATGCATGAAATTGTCAATGGAATGGTGTACTTGCACGGGATTGCGTAGATCCACATATCACATACCACATTGGCTGACCCTCCTTTGACAGGCGGTGAACGTGCTGGTCGACGAAAAAGTGCGTTGTCTCTAATTTCAGCCAGTGTGAGATCCAGTCAGAAGTGTATCAATCATGTAGGCAGCCGGGAGCAGTTGATCGATGGGACTGAGTCTACATGTGTGGAAGCTCACGTCACCTTTGTTAGCTCCAATTCGATGGAGGGCGTGGTGGAAGAAATTCAGCAGGCCTGTGTGACTCTGAGGCATTTTGTTTCCAGAAATAAGACTGAGTCTGTATCCCATACAATCCATGTATAATACGAAGGCGACCGTGATAGTATTAGCAGTCTTGAGACAGCAGAGCGTGCGCAAAATGCCTCCGCGCTCGCTTGCATCCTATCCACCATGCCTTTGCTCAACCTCGTCCTGGAGCATTGCATCAAAGTCATCCACCACCTCGACCGTGTTTCTATTCATATGTGATCCATAGAAACAAAACGAGAGATGCATCTCATACCATAATTGGGGCCGATAAGACGGTACAGTCCCGGGTATCTCCCCAAACAGCATCACCCATCATGGCCTTCGTTCGCGTTGCACTCGCATCGTCCAAGGCTTTCCATCCATGCCTAGTACCGTGAAGCAGGCTGCAACATCCGCTTTTCCGGCAGCCCCGAAACGCCACGTCCACTTTCCCACATCCTGCAGTGATAGGCGGGCAACCAAAGGCGATGAACGAGGAAGAGAGGGCGAGTCCAACAGAGCGAAAATGTAGTTCGCTGGAGAATGCGGATTGCCTTGCGATGAGCGAATTGGGTTCCTTGGGGCCAAACAAAGAGTCCGCGCAGCGTTGCCTTTTCGGTTCTGGCGCCCAGCGCACAGCGCACAGTATACGAGGACCACCGTGTTGAATCAAGTTCCGTGAGCCACCATGGATTCGAAAGGTACTTGTGTCATTCTGTCGCCATGCAGAGCAGTGAAATGATGTCACTACCAGTTAAACAGTTGCATTTACGGGCTAAATCTCTCCTCGCCACGTTTAAGCTAGAAGAGCGGACCAGGTACATGGACGAGGCGATCGTCCTTGATCGTGAAGGTACTTGTGTCTTGCTGTCATCGTGCGGAGCAATGAAGTGATCTATCTGCCAGTTAAATAGTTGCATTTACGGGCGAAATCTCTCATCGCCAAGTTTAAGCAAGGGGGAGGAACTAGTTACATCGACGAGGCAATCATCCTTGATCGTGACGCACTGGAACTTTGCCCACCCGGCCACCCCGAGCACTCTGTCTCTCTGACTTGGCTTGCAATTCATCTTAGTGATCGTCACCGTCAGCTGGGAGCGACGGCGGACCTTGAGGAGGCCACTCTCCTCGACCGAAATGCACTCGCCCTTCGCCCGCAAGGGCACCCTGACAGGTCATTGTCTTTGAACAACCTTGCAATCCGTCTCTCCACTCGGTACAACCACCTCGAGGCAATGGAAGACCTCGATAAGGCCATTGTCCTCGTCCAAGAAGCACTCGACCTTCTCCCGCAAACACACCCTGATCGGTCAATGTCTTTGAACAACCTTGCAGATTGTCTTTCCTCTCGGTACAACCAGCTCGGGGCAATGCAGATCCTCGAAGAGGCCATAGTCCTTGACCGAGAAGCCCTGGACCTTCGCCCACGGGGGCACCCTGATCGGTCAACGTCTTTGAACAAGCTTGCAATTCGTCTCTATACTCGGTACAAGCAGCTCGGGGCAATGGAAGACCTCGATGAGGCCACTGTCCTCGAGCGCGAAGCACTCGACCTTTTCTCGCAGGGACATTGTGATCGGTCAATGTCTCTAAACAACCTTGCAAGTTGTCTCTCCAGTCGGTACGAGCAACTCGGGGCGATGGAGGCCCTCGATGAGGCCATTGTCCTCGTCCGAGAAGCACTCGTCCTTCGCCCGCAATGGCACCCTTTTCGGTCTAGCTCTTTGAACACCCTTGCAAATCGTCTCTCCACTCGGTACAAGCAGCTCGGGGCGATGGAGGACCTCGAAGAAGCCATTGTCCTTGTCCGAGAAGCACTCGTCATTCGTCCGCATGGGCACCCTCTTCGATCCAACTTTCTGAACAGCCTTGCAGGTTGTCTCGCCACTCGCCACAAGCAGCTCGGGGCGATGGAGGACCTCGATGAGGCCATTGTCCTCGTCCGAGAAGCACTCGACCTTCGCCCGCAAGGGCACCTTGATCGGTCAGGATCATCGGAGGACCTTGCACACTACCTCTCATCGGTTTGCACAGTCGAAGCAATTACAGGATAAGGAGGAGTTGTTTACGCTCAACTCGTATATGTGCCTCCAATTGTGTCTTCCATTGATCTTTCTGCCGCCAGAGCATGGATCCGTGTCGCTGAGGATTTCCAGCATCCCACACTACTTCTCGCATATGAAACATCTTTTCGACTCCTTGTTCAGCATCTGGCCACTCTACCGTCATTGCCTCAACATCTTGCCATCCTCAAAAACATCACGTCGTCGCTCGCAGTAGACGCATTCTCAGCGTGTCTTCATAAATGTGCTCCTGCGCGTGCAGTCGAGCTTCTCGAACAAGGCCGAGGTGTCTTTTGGAGTCAGCTTACTCGACTCCATTCCCCACTAGATGATCTCATTGCATCTAGCCCTGCAGGAAAGACGTTGGCTGACGAGTTCACGCAGCTGGCCTTGCTCATTCGCAATGCCCTCATTTTGCCTGGTGCACACCAGCATGAATAGTTGTACCATCTCAACTTCGAAATACACAGAGTTGTCACCAATATTCGCAAGTTACCTGGTCTCTCCCGTTCCTTCTTCCCTCGCTCTTCCCTGATCTCCGACGTGCAGCCAGTGGGGGACCTGTCATCATCGTCAATGCGAGCAAGTATAGCTGTGACGCACTCGTCGTCTTATTCGATCGCGATCCCATTCATATTCCCTTGCAAATACACAGGATGTTCGAGACCTGTCAGCGGAGTTCCATACCTTGACTGAGCGCGCAAAGAGAGATGATGTGACGAGAGAGCTCGCGTTCTTCTTGCGCCAACTCTGGGATCAGATTGTTTCGCCCATCGTCGATTTCCTCCAGACGATCGATCCGTCTCAATCGCGCATCTGGTGGTGTCCCGCTGCCGAGTTCTCTGTGCTACCCTTGCACGCCGCTGGTCCGCATAGGAAGGGCCAACGGAATCCCCATCAGCTTTACATCTTGTCCTACACCCCAACCCTGACCGCTTTCATTCGTGCCAGACGGCGCGATTCATCGTATTCTGCAACCGAACAGAAACGTTTCATTGCCATCGGTCGAGCCAAAGCTGCTGGCGAGACCGAACTCCTTTCCGTAGGCGCGGAACTGGACAACATTGGTCAGCGCATCGATGGCCTCGCCACATTTACGCGTATAGATGGAGAGGAATCTTGCACGTCTAGGGTCGTTGAAGAGCTTGGCAAGAACGAATGGGTCCACCTTGCGTGTCATGGTCTTCCAAATCGGAAACATCCACTCGAGTCTGCATTCGCTCTGCATGACGGACACTTTACAATCCAACGAATCATCGGGTGTGATTTCAAGAACCCCGAATTTGCGTATCTCTCTGCGTGTCATACGACTGTCGGAGATGAAGAGTGTCCGGACGAGGTTATCCATCTCGCGTCGGCGATGCAGTTGGCTGGGTTCCGTTCTGTGATCGGGACGATGTGGGCGGTGGACGATGGTGAGACGAACAAGATCACCTCGCCTTTCTATCAGTATATGGTGGACGAGTCTGGTCGTCTGGATCATACACGCGCAGCGTTCGCGTTGAACAAGACGATGAAGATGAAATCTGTGGATATACCATTCGACCAACGGATTCTCTATATCCATCTCGGTGCCTAATTCTATGTAGTATATGTTCGCTTGCTTTCTCGCTTTGCATTGCTCGTATTCTCTGTGTGTAACCGCTATCAAACATGCCATCCTTTATTTCATGGGTTGTGCGAGGCGAAAACATATACGTAGTACATTGATCAAATCCTTGCGCGATGTTCTCCCGTTTTCCTTTTTTGGGGGGGTAGCACTGGCAACTTGAAGGGATTCAGATGTACACTAGACGCTGAAACTTGTTTTCGCATTCTTTGATTCCCGCGGAGCCTCAGTGAGAGGGCTGCGGCCCACGCCTTCTTGAGACTCTTCGCTGTCCGCCCATAAGCAGTGCCTCGCTGGTCTGCTGAACTGCGTGTTGGGGGATTTTTGACCCGAGACGATGAATGCGGTGACCAAACGTACGGCCGAGAACAAACGCATCCCCGGGCCACTGTCGAACTCAGATGCATCCAGCCAACGAGTATATATTATCTTTCCCTTATGCCAAAAGCTACCACTGAGTCAGATCGACACGTCATAAAGTGGTTGGTGAGTCGATCACCCTCTGGCCCAGGTATCCACAACCGTCGCTCATTCGAGTGGACGGGGGTAGGTGGGATGTATATGGTGCGCTGCACGCTCGACTTTCCACGTTGGCCGCGAGCATTTCTTGGAGAGTGTTAACGTCACATCATACAGATTCTTGGCAATGCAAGCCCACGTTCTTCCACATTCATAAACATCCCGTGCTCTATTGACGGCTGGATTGTGAAGTGAGCAAGCGAGCCTTGACATGCATCTTTCTCGTAGGTCACCTTCTTGACTCACCGCACCGTTGGAAATCTGAGGTGTCTTATTGGGACCAGGCCGTTCTAGCGACAGTCCGTACGGGTATGATCGCTCTCCCCTCCTTCATGTTTCTTCTCCTTACTCTTATCGGGCGTTGGAATCGCGAATGCCTCGCTTGGGTACTGATCAACCCGCTGAAAAGCCTACTTCACTGTATTCGCTGACGCCCTTCCATACTGCAGTCCAGGAATTCTGTAAAGGTTCATGTAGGTTGTGCCACAGACTTTATGCAACTCAAGTTGACTCGATTCTCCAGCCGACTATGGTCACAGGATGGACTCTGGCTGCCTTTGCGGACAAACTGATTGCGATAACCCTTTGTTATTGTCTCCATAAATAACGGAGTGCGATGAAAAGGTGACTTCCACCCAAGCTTGGACGCGTTGGAACCGACGTTTACATGCACTCGCCAGGACAGGTCATGTTATCAACACTTTACATGCTGCTGTACACGATCAACACCGGCGCGCTGACGTCGTGAGCACCAGTGCTGACTCTTGTTTTGTAACGTCGTCCCTGATGGATCGTCAAAGGCTCTTTGCCTTCCTTATCATCATCACGGTTGGTCTCACTTCCGGTTGTTCCCACTCGTAGTCTCGGTGTGCACCAGTTCCTTGTGCTCCCAGGTATGACCTTCGAACAGGTACAAAGTAAACGTTAGTTAGCTTTCCTTTTGAGAACTGGAACCCGATCGCCGAGGACCTAGTAATAGTATACGCGATACCCATTCTCGCATCGCGCGCACGATTCTCAGCCCATCTAGAATCCCCATCTAGAATCCGTAAAAAAACTCGACCCTCCTTTCAAGTTGAACGCACGGAAATGTCCCTACTGCAAATAATGTCTCTCTCGCTTGTCCACCCAAGTGGGGGTAAAAATCGATCGATTCCCGGTAAGCATCCTTCCCGTCTGCACTTTTCGCGTGTTGACGGAACCCGGGCTTCTCCTCTCTCTCAGACGCCTGTCATCGGGGTCCAAAAGGATGTCGAAGAAGAATTTTTCCCATCTACCTCGGGCAATTCATCGTATCATCGAGGAAACTATATCACCTTTTCAAGTACGAAGAGTTCCCACCTCCATGAAATGATACGCCACCCGAGTGAGTCAACTCTAAACGCCATGGATTCATGTCATTGTAAACGTGTACACGCCGTCACGTACTACCGTGCAGACGGGACGACGCGTTTCGATTTCGGTGTGTCACTGTCAAGGCCACGTATCCACGGTCGGTTGGCTATTATGTACTGCAGGACTTGCAGTACGGTACAACCCAGCCGTCTAGGACCATGAACGATCTGATCCCTATCCATGGGACGCCGTCCGGTCGAGGCGGGCTTATAGCGCTTGATCAAGCGGCGCTGCATGAACGCGCCCGGCAGACAGAGTCCAGGCCATCCAAGTCTTCTACCGTGAGACTCGGGCTTGAAACGGTATTAAAAGGTCACCCCCGCTCAGACTGTCCGTAAGTATGCCCACCTGGATCGTTGATATCAAGATCGATCGGACACGGCGCCGAAACTCGGGATCGCGGAGTACGCGGGTACTGGGTATCCGAGTCATCTTGCGATCAGGCCTCAGTGGCCCCACTTATAACTTGGGCAAATCAGTTACCTGGTCTGTCGGAATAGGTCGGAACAGAGTCGTGCCGTCCGTAGCATAAACACAACGGTACATACACTACCAGCGAGTCACTCCATGACATACTACTACTATGTGCCGTCGACGGTTGGGATTAGCATACCCCCCACCGATCGAAACCCGATTAAATACGTACGAACTAAGTAGTTGACGAGTCAAGCTAAAAAGTATACAGCACATACGGCAGCAACAAATCCACAGCGGAAAAAAAGATGGCGGGGATGAAAGGGAACAACTTGATGCAGGAAAAAAGAGACCCATTGTCGTGCGTGGAAAAGCGAGGGATTTGGGGCAGTACAAGGATGGAGTTTTAAGCTTGAACAAAGATGTTATACAGCACGCGCTTCGTAAAATGGTATCATGGCTGCCAAGACAGATCAAACCATCATCTACTGATTTTTGCATTCTTCGGGGTTAACATTGCTACCGGGGGCGCCCCCACGACCCTTGGGAGGTCCACGCCTTCTTGCAGGAGGTTCGTTGTCAGATTCAGAGTCCTGAAAAATGCGGAGCTAAGGTCTGCGGGTCAAAGATCGCAGGGGGCTAGAGGATCATACATCGTCATCGAATTGGTCGTCATCATCCTCGTCAAGCTCATCGAAGTCGTCATCGTCCTCCAGCAAATCATACTCGAGGGCTTTGCCAGTGAAGTAGTCAATGGCACGAGGAATTACCTGTGCTGTATGAGCTCTGTGGCAATAGGGCGAACAAAGCAGCTTTACCTTCTCCTTCAGATCTTCGCCGATCTGGTAATCTATCTCCAGTTTTTCTTCGACTTCCTCAAGATCTTCCTCGTCAAGGTCCTCGTCCTCCGAGGGAGGAACGGGGGGAGAAAAGAAGTTGAAGAAAGAGTCAGTCGGTTTTGCTTTGCGCACCAAGCGGGTTCGATTCGTGTCTGATCAGTTAGATTATCAGCATGCCACTCGAGTCGGTTGATGAAAGGAGCCGACTTTTATTCCGCTGCTTTTTGATCTCGAACTCCTTGGTCAAGTCTTTGTCCTCCTTCCACTTGATGTCGGAACCGATCGCACGGTCATAGACAAAGTCGCCAGCGTATCCCACTTCTTCCTGGTAGAGATACGTCTTGTCCAAAACTTCATTCTCAAAGTAGTCGTTGGGACTGAAATAGAAGCTGATCTTGAAACCAGGCTTAGGTACGTCGCCGGAGAGGTAAGAGAGGCGGATGTCAATGAGATGTTTGAGAGCACCCGCGTCGCGTTCGGTGATGAGGTCTGAGATGCCAACGTGATTGCTAAGTGCTGTGAGCCAGAACTCTGGGATTGCTGCAGGGCCACTGGGAGCACCCTCGGCGAGTGGCGTGTAGTCCGGATTGTCCTTGAGCGATGCCTGGACGCCAGCATCGATCTCCTCCGCCGTGGGTGGCGATGATCCGGAGACGATTGCGTTTCGTCGCTCATAAAGCGGCTTTTGAAGTTCGAGGTACTAACGAGACAAGACGATGTCAATGAGCAATTCGATCGCGCATACAAGGAGAGATAAACAAGGGTAGATGGCGTACTTTCTTCTCGAGCTCCAAGCACTCGCGTTTGTACTGATTCTGTAGTTCGTTTTGCTTGACTTGAACCCCTTTCAGGGCCTCGATGCTCTTTTTGACTTCGGCTGGGAGACTTTCGATGTATCCAGAGCTCTTTCCGACGAGATCAGAGAGACGATTGTGAACCAATCCGAGCATTGCGGACTGGGCACCGGGTGGGAGGGCACCATCGCCCTCATCTTCTTGCTCATTATCTTCAGAGATGTCGGGGACGGTCGGACGTGACAAGCCCTGTGCAATCGGTGCTTGATTCAAGGGGGTGTTCTGTGGTGTCGGTGCGGTTATATCGCTATGAGCGATGGGTAAGTTGGGAGACATGATGGCAACAAGGAAAAAAAAAAGATACACTCGAACGGATTCGCCTGGACAATCAGCACAAGCGCGCACAAAAGGACCAAGCGGAGTTTCGGTCTGTGCCGGTCTCAAAGCCCATCAAGCCCAAACATGCACCGAGGCAAGTTCCATTGTGCTAGTAGTGGTGTTGGAAAGGCACCGCAAGATCTTTCGTGCCCGCGGGTAGGCGAGGTAAGCGATGGTACGTTTTCGTTTTCCATCCACGGATGGTCTCCGTCGACAACGGGGGATGATTTCATCGAGAATGGAGAGGTGAGTAATTGAATCCATGCCCTCGATGAAGGGGCCCACTCGGTCGCGCAATGGCTACTTATAATCCGCGGACACGGACAACGCGGAAGACCTGTTGTTCGACGTTCCGTCCGGTTAGCCCACTGCATTCGATGGATGGACTTCGTCCGACGGCCCCGGTCCGATGCAACGATCAGGCAGCGCCACCACCCTCATTTTCTCCGATTATCTGCCAGAACGCGACCAGTCATCTACGTGGGACCGAGGAACATCGAACATGTGGACTAGGCGCCCCCAGAACGTAATCTTACCCGGAGTACCATATACCCCGAAAATCAGGACAAAAAATCATATCTTTTTTTCGATTATATTCCAGTGATAGTTTTATTTCCGGTGCGGGGCCCCAGAAAATCCTGGCAAGTATGGTGTCCCGCGCAATCCGGAAAGAGAGTTCTTTCCCCGTCAATGATATCTTCCTCAAATCGAAGCATGTCAGACGACTAACGTGGGATACTTGTAACGCATCCATCATATCCGCAGAACCGCCCAAGGAATCTAGTCCTTCCATGCCGTACGACTTCTTTTGGGATCGCTTTGCTAGACCAATACTAAGAGTTGCAAAAAGCTGCTCAACTGCCGTCCATCTCAGCTACTCCACCACCAAGCGAAATTTACAACATATTGAGCATTTGCCATAGAACGTTCCATTCTTAGCAGCGCGAGATGACCAGCGAGTGTAATTTCTCCGTTGAGACACTACAAACAAACTGAACAAGATATAATGAGAGACTGGAAATCGCGGAATGGATACTAATAACGCGTTTTGAATGAAAATCAAGGGTAGCCATAGTCTAGCCATTCGGTATATGAAACGACTGGGGAATAATAGATGATTGGTGACTCTGACCGAGTCACCATCCAATGGATATCAAACCGTAAACAAGAATCCGTCAACTGACAAATCTAATCTGCACGCTCCTGCTTGATACCACCCAAAGGGAGGGTAAACCAACTCTCATCCTTGACGAGCAGGTCACTGAGACCACAGTAGTATGCGACCCAAGCCGTCAGGATACCGAAACCACCGCCAGCCGTGTTCAGTGAAGCCTTTCCAGACCATGCACCGATCGCAAGGAGAAGGAAGGTGACACAGAGGAAGAAGAATAGCGCAATAAGGCCAAGGTTACGACGAAGGGAACCGATGCTGGGGAGACACTTTATCATCACGTTCTCGAACAAATTGGCAAAGAAGACTCACAGGAACATGAAGGTCAGGACAAACCATGTGATCAGGTATATACCGAGTGCTTGCGAAAGCTCATCCTCAGTTGTATACGCGGAAAGTACACCGCTTCCGGGAATCAAGATGGTTGCGTATGACAACCAGAAGGCCCCATAAGAAGTGAACGCTGCGTGACCGTTAGCCAAATATGAAATTGTGATGACATATCCAAAGTGAATAAATAACGTTCGTTATATATTTATTGCATGCGGGTAATATGACCGACGGGTGAGTGATCCCCATATGATAGCTGAACCTCATGATGGGGTGGAGATGGAGATGGCCGAAAGATGAAGTGAACGCACCTGTCGCTCCAAAGGTATTGCCACGGGGGAACTCCCACATTCCTGCCATGAATTGGGCAAGACCGCCAGAGAAGCAGGCCATGCCAACGACGACATTGGGGGTATGGATATTTCTTGCATTTACATTGTACAGAGAGAGAATGAATGTGGTTGATGCGAACGAGAACAGACCACTAAGGTCGGGTAAGCGCAGGGACGGCGTGCAAAATGGGGGGGACGTACAGAGCACCGGGGTTAGCGAGCTTTCGGACTGGGCGTGACGCACTGTTGGTTTCCTTGTAGTGTTGGACATGCTGAGAAGTTTGTGCTTTCTCGAGGTCAGACATGGTGGTGGTGGAAGTAGAGGGGATATACTTGGAGGAAGGCAAAAGAGTAACGTTGAAGGGGGCAAAACGGCACGTTCAACCTTTTATCCATCCCGAGAAAATGCACCCGAACAATGATGGAGAAATCAATGCTGACACAGCAATCCAATATGGAGTAAGATGGCAGCTTTACTTAGATAACCAACCAACATTACGATATGCAGCTACGGTATGGCACAGATCTGTCCAATTTAGCGTGTGTCTTGCGGCGGTTGGACGAACTTCATGATTCATGAATCCAAAAACTGGTCGAAACGTGCTCCGCTATCCCTCCGATTCACACTGAGTCCAAGCAGCTTAACATGTGGCATGCAGCTTCGTACACGCACCATGACTCATCCCAGCGACTTAGACTTGCATTTGGAATACCAATGCGTCCACTGAACTAACGCTCGTCTCTTAGCATGACTCTCGCGCACCCAAGCAAAGCGTACCCAACACGAGAACAATCTCCGGCCTAATATGAAGCCGTCAAGCGCAACTTATGGTAGTAGGACCTCGAAGCCTCGGCAAACAGAAAATGCATTTTACGTAGGGGTACACCGCCTGGGGGCCTGCCGGCGGACGCCTGGTCTTTTGTCGATTTTTCCTACCTGTAACCTGGGCAACTTCACAGTGTGTGACAGTGTTCATTGTTCAATCTCTCTCTTCCTTCTGTTTTTCTTTGTGGATCGCGACTGTCCTTATTCACCATGGCAACATTTCAGCTCGTATAATTTAAGGGCTATTCAAGGGTTCACTCGAGCGGCATTGTTCGATCTAAGATGCGTTGACCCTGACATGAGGCAACAGCTAGTACACTGTTGGCAGCATTGTTGTCGCTTTGCGCCGCCGCGCCGCGGCCCGTTGGTCAATCACGCACACTTGACACAATGATCAGACTAGCCTAGGGGCTACTCGTTGAAGGTCTGTACAGCACGCAGGTTCGAATGATGGTGCGCGCCGCTTCAGATAAGTTGAACGCTGGGTGAGTATTCTGGGACGGGTTCAAGTCATGACTACGGGACATGCTTACAACGATCAGCAACGCGAATATCACACTTCATTACGAGAAGTAATCTATCTGATTACGGGGACGAATCAAATAAGTATCGCTCAGCACTCAGCGTGGAAACAGGCTGTGACGCTAGAGCGGTCTTCCCAGTGTCTTTCGGCGAGGCGCCCATCAATCTGAATGATCGCATACAGTTCTTCTCCAACTTTATTTGATTTTTACTTTTTATCTTTTGCTCAGTTCCCCGGCATTTCCTGCGCCCGCGGTACATGCCACATGTGTTGGCTCACGCAGTTCTGACCAGTTCAACGGGTCCTTGAGTCAATCTTGGTACGATCCTTGGGATCGAAGCAAGCAAGTATGTTGTAGATCCTGCATTCTGACACTGCCAGTTCACCGTAAAGTACTCATGCCGATGGGTTTTCATGTCGGTGAATGCAACGATGGCGTACGCGTTATGGCCACGCTTCCGTTGGAGCTGAGACTCTGCGGCGTGTTAGTGACGGACATACATTCCCACCAAGAATTTATCCCACGTTTTCGCCGGGAGAAGGTCAGTGTTTTTTGGGGCATTTTACTTACATACACTGGGATTCCGTGCATTATAAACCTTGATTTACTGTAGGAAAGAAAAAAAGTGAGATCACTTGATCTGAATTGGGGGCAATGAGCGAACGGAAGCCACCTATGATAGGTTGGCACTGTCACCGGGCGAGAAAACAAGATGGAACTTCAGGCAAAACTTTCAGCCCGAGAAAGCGCCAACACCAGAAGCGAGAGAAAGGAGGGATTTGTTGATCAGCGGCGAACTGCGAGACGCCAACTCACTCGGTACCTACTGACCCCAGGCTGGGGACCCTACTAAGTCTAACTGACCCTCATCGTCGAAACACTCTGGGCTCGGCATTTCCCGAGCCAGGCCTCCGGAATCCTTCTCCACTACGAAATGTGGTTGAAGAAATCGACGAAAACGCTCTCGACAAACGAGTCAATAATGTCACTGCGTCGAAATTATCAAAAGGAAAACTTGTCCTACGCTCAGATTGTGGAGCATTCCAATGGGCTGCTAGGTCCTGCCAACTGTCCAAATCGGCGGCGCAATGTTTGCGTGGAAGCACAACTTTCCGAGGCAGGCCTTGGACAACAACATGGAGGTTGATCAGGACGCCGATCTGCCCTTGGGTTGTCTGGTGTCGCGAAAGCAAGGCATGTACTTGCAGAGACTAGCGGCTAGCCACATGAACAAACGTCCCATGGAAGACTTTTGCAAGTTGAAGCGTTGAAACACCGCAACCTGGGTGCCAGGCGGCCCTCTATGGAGACGTCCACATCAGAAACGTAGTGATTTTGGCCACTGCTGAGACGAGGACAATCGCTCGGGAACTTGCTTGTCTTACACAGCGACTTCCGATCGAGTTGCTCTTGGTGTCGTATGATGCAGTTCCACAGAGTGTCCTCGTACAGTCGCACATGACTCGAGACGACATTCACTCTATCCCCCTCCAAACTCATTCTATCCGAAGCTGCGTACATATTGACGTGGTGGGCAGACATGTGTTTGGTGGCTCGCTCGTTCGAAGGGATTCTAAACAGCTTCTCGACCCACACGGGGGAACGTGGGCTCAGATTGTCTCTCGAAACGATCTGCTTACAAACACTTTCATTTCGTCAGGCAATATCTCACCACGGACGCGGACCTTTGGATAGCAAGCATATTTCAGCCGTGTCGTCAAGGCTCGCCAGAAAAAGATTGTACATGACGAATGTCTCGTCCGCTTGATGGTGCGTGGGGCAACGACACACTGCGCATCTGGGCAAGGGGGCCTAGCCTGAACATCCCTTTCCTAGTCAGTGACAACGATGTCAAGCCGCCTCGGCTTGACTCGAATCGGGATAACATCGGTCTCGCCCCGCCCTGATTCAAGTGAAGAGCGACCGACATCACCCCACGAACTATACCCGCAGGGCCGATCCGTTGCACTCGATGCATTTCGAGTTACATGAGACTCTCGACCTGTCGTTTGATCATCCCGTTTATAGCATATATTTCACTGCGCCGAAGTCTGCGATGGCCTCGGTCCGTCGTGGTCAGCCTTGGTCCCTTTCATCGATATCAGATGCGAAGGCTGCCTCTGCCTGGCACGCCGCGGTGTAGACGATGGTGTGTTGGCATGTAGTAAGTCGGACAAGGATGTTTATGGCATGCATTGTTTCACGTCTCCGTCCGTAAAGTTCAAGCCCGATGAAGATCCACAATATTGTCGTGCGATACTGGATCCAGGACTTTTTAATATGTGTGTGTCATAGTATGAGTGTCCGTACTACAGTACATAGACAGATCGACTCCCGCTTTTCGCTACCGATCTGTAAGTATACATGAGCTCTGTATTATACAATGCACCAGTCCAGGGTTTTCCCTGGACCCGTAGCCTATTCTGCACAAAACACCGCCTTCTCAAGGAAAATTTCTTGGTACGAATGATGGTCTAGAACAATGCAAGACCTCTCTAAGCGAAGAGTAGATGCAACGTGTACGCTGTCAATGCAGTCATCGTGACGAACATGAGAATATACTGTGGAATGAGGAACACCGAGAGATGTTGCGCGTTGCCCGTTTCAGAATAGACTTGGGTCAAGAAAACCTAGTAGCAATCCAAGAGGTGTTGGACGCCGTGACAAGGGCTTATGACACCTACGGGATCACCTACCTGAGTCGTCGCCGTTGGTAAGCAGGACAGGAAGCTGCATGATGACGTCGACCGAAGCTCGTAACGAAGAATGTAGGAAGATGACGTACATGCACACGAATCGTAAGACAGTGTCATTGGCGTCCAACAATCCCACTTGGGTCAATCCTTGGATCATGAGTACACCAAGAACGGGCATGATGACCATTCGTCCAATGGCCAATGCGCCAATAGCTCCGAGTGGAAGGGAACGAAGACGTCCATCGGGGATTTCCATCCTTGCGAGCGCCGAGCCAAGAGTCATTAATCCTAATGGAACTGAGGCGCCTCCGATAAACGTCGTAGTGTTTAATATGATGGCAAGCGGTGGTTGACCGTCAGGCGCGGGTGGCATATTCACCCCTGGAACATCAGGGACGAATAATGCTTTGAGGACGGGAATGATAGATATGATAAACGATAAGATGATAGAAACAGAACAAGGCATGATGAGCGTCTGAAGGAAGCTGGATCCAAACCGAGCGAGACGGCGGCGAAGAGGGGCAGCAGGTTCGCTTTTCGTTTCTACTCCTTCGATGGTGTGTTGGACAAATGTCGTAGTCGCCGAAATGGGGTTATCATGTAATCCAAGGGACGGACTTGGCGGGTCTGACAGTCGGTGCGTCGAAGGTACTACCTTCTCGTCATCGTTGTCACTGTTCTCGGCTTGATGTTTTAGATAAAAAAGCCCCTTTGTTGAGATAACAACGCGCTCAATCGCTGCACCAAGATACTTCTGTTTGGTTTTCAATTGTTCTTGTACGTCCTCATCGATAACGTCTGGTCCCTGGAAATCCATTGCCACCCAATTGACGCCTCCGAGCGGAAAGAGTGTAATCTGGTGGGTGATAGTACGTCATATGGAAAAGGGGGAAACGATGATGCAAACGTACCAAAAATATGAGCGTGGGGACGGCGATGTATGCAACAGCTAAGTTTTGATCCGATGTACCATTGAATGGAGCGGCGGCCGTGAGGCTTATGATGACGGACATTGCTGATATCGAGGTGCATCATTGGCGAGGACGCGCGTGCGACGGTAGACCTGGACTCACGAATGTCCCCAACATTGCCCCATCCACCGGCCACTAGAATGCCGTATCGAAAGCGGTGTGGAACCCAAAACACTTGCTTGATTATCCACGACATCGCGATGCCGATCGCTTCATACAACAGTGCGACGAAGATGAGAGGGCCTGAAGAGAATCGCGCTAGGTACCGCTATGATTCGGAAACAAAGCGCTTACTTACCAATTACGCCAACGTTGGAAGAACTGAAGGCCGGGATGATTCTGGAGAACATGAGACTCGGAAGGGTGACGTTCTTTTTCGTTGAGTGCTCTCATCATGATGTCTTTGCGAGTAGCACAACTTACGAGCACTATTTGCGCGGCACCTCGGGCTGCCATAGCGGGGAGAAGCCCCCCTTTGGTGATGATAAAGCCGGCTGCGACACATAGAAACCTGTCCCACAGAGTGTGATCAGTAGGGTTGCGAAAATGCGGTAGATCGGTTGAACGTACAAGCGGATGAGTGGTTGAGCAGACACCCAGATGAGCTCGCCGACGAGAATCATGAAATACAGAGGGCAGAGGGCACTGAAATCTGGGCCGGGAGGTCCAGGTTTAAGTACTGTCTCAGAGAGGATCACGGCATTATCGATCGATAGCTTTATAGTAATGAGGATTCATGGGAATTTTTTATGGCCGCAGCGGACTGCGAGATACTCGCTCGGATTGCAGCGGTCGCTGGAGAAATCCGAGGCGACGTCGACTCGAGCACATGGTAAGAAGCAACCTCGACCGCAGGGTGGAAAAAGTGGATACCGACTCCATTCCATGTTTCACTAGTATGTTTCAAGTCTCGAACCAGACGCTTCGATCGCACCTTCCGAAACCTCCGGAGACCAAAATGCCCTCGACGGGGTGTCAGCCCCGAGTGACCTAAAACGACTGATCACGAGACTGGGTCTGTGCCTGGGTGTGCCGAGCTCACCATCTGACGGAAGTCAATTGAGACGGTGGCGGGATGTCAATGTCATGTCTAAGAACCTCGTTAAAAGGGGGGGATTCCAAACTTGTTCAAGCAAAAGGAAGACGGACGTAATGGCGTCAATTTTGGACACGCCCAATTTGAAGTCCATCTCGCTTGTTTTGACAAGGGGCACTCTAGTGATCACTTGAAGATAGATAGAGGACCGGCGGAAAGAGCATGATAGGCAGGTAATCGGTGACGAAGGTTGCTATAGACCATTCATCCCCCAGAAAAATCTCCCAGGAACTAAACTGTTGCGACGAACTGGTGACGCGGACAAGATCCAGGAGTGATGGATTATTCATGTCAAGAGAACGGAATAGTGGAAACGCACAAATATAGTGACAGCGGATGTGCACACGGCCCACCAAGCTGCGTACGATTGAAGTCTCGAGATATTTGGGAGCTTCCTCCTATCAAAGTTTTGCGCGCCCAAACCGCTGTAGAATCGGACGTAAGAGTCATCTGGAGAACCAAGTAAAACCATCCCGGAGCTGTTCCCTATGGCCATGTACGCCAAGAGTGAAAAGCAGGAACAAAAGGCGACCGGGACATAAGAGAACCAAGACCGGGATGTCTAAAAAAGATCCTTGGAACTCTGCGAGAGGCAGCAAGACCGTCTGGATAAATCCGGGGTCAGCACAATGGCGACATGCATATAATAGTTGGCCAATGCATAGTCTCCGGATGCAATGTAAAGACCACTCGAAGCGGCGAACAAAGCTGATGACAACGCGGTGGCATTGAGAATCTTGATAAACCTTCCAGCCAAATATACAAGGAAATCAGTGTCGCAACTTATTGATGAGAAACCTTTGATACCAGCCTGACTGATAGCAATAACGAATGGGGCTGCGGACGCATTCTCGGGATTGACGTTGGTTGTTCGACGGCATGAGTAGCCCGATAACGAACACCCCGCCGATATAAAATATGAGAAGGCGGAAATATATCCTTCGAACTGCTTTTGGGACATTACGACAAGGATTCCTCTGCCGCTGCCATCTATTATCCATGTCACAGGCACCATAAGGAATGGATCATGGAAGGAAATGGTGAGACATACAGCAACTATCTCTGCACCAACATACGAGAATGCTGCTTGAGTGACGACCCAGGACCATCCAAGGAAATGCCCCTTCACACCTTGTATACCATCAAAATCGGCGAAAGGCCTCGGGTTCTTCCAGTATCGAAAACCAATACGATCGTGATTTGTTCCCCCACCCAAGTAAAGGACAATACCCAAGCTGATCCTCCCGGTAATCGTGATTACTTTGATGGAGCTAAGCCACGTGAAGACACGAGAAGAAATATGTTCAGTTTTCTGCGAAGTAAGCATTCAGCATTGGTCGGGAAGCAGTGCGTACCAGCCAATTGCATACGTGGCGGGAAGAGTGGGCGTTAGTGGGGTGGCGCTACTTATGGTTCGCGCGAACGTATTAACGTACATAATTTTGAACGCGAGAGCCTAGAGGCCTGAATGGCTAAGACATTCTGAGAAAATCAAAAAAAAATTAGCGCCTAAGCCACAGAAGTCAAGTTACTGATTCTTGCAATTGCAGCTCTGCACAAAAGTCGTCAATTCGACGAATGTGACAGTACTAGGACGACGTCACTGCCTAACTGGATCGTTTGTGTTACAGTGCTCCGAACAAAAGGTGCCAGTCACGTGGCTAGCATCGATTCGTGGGCTTTCCGCAACGCGCTGCACGTTGAACAGAACGGCGACCTGCGGAGGACATTAAAACTTGTCCGCCCAGTCCGGCCACGACCGAGCAGAAGAAACTTTCGAGACACCAGCTACTAAAACGACAAGGTTAGTTTGGTAGCGATGTCTTTGCACGACAGCCTTTCTGTTTTCAGTTTTCGGGCGTCAGGTATGTTCTCGCATGTCTCGCGTTCGGTTGACTTTCGTGTTCACCATAAATTATTTCAGGCCCGGTAGAGCCTTTGCAGCAAGTTAGGCTGCTCTCGGCTCTCAGGAGTGGTGTGTGGTCACATGGCATGCCTGGACGCTGACAAAACGCCTTCTAGGCGACCCCGCTCTTATTCATCCCTTCCTGACCGAAATCGGCAAGGAGAGACGGAGCTCAATCGACGGTGACTTAAACACAGGTGCTGCAGCCTTGCACCTCGCCATCCGCTGCGCCTCCGGTGTGTGCTATGCAGTCGGTCCGAAAGCGTCACCTAATTTGATGAATTCGTCCGCAGTGGAGACCGTACAGCTGCTGTTGTCGCACAGAGCTATTTCACCGAATGGTATACACCCACCCGGGAGTGGTACTACTGCCCTCCACCTCGCGGCGTCGCTTGAGCGCGCCGAAATCGTGTCTCTTCTTCTCGATCAGCCAGGGATAGATGATACCCTCCGCGACAACCAGGGACGTACCTGCAAAGATGTAGCAAAAGGAAAGGAAGCTATTCAAGTTTTGCAGGGTAGGCTAACTCGTTCTAGCTCCGTCTTATCCCTCATCTTCTCCAGATTCGCGATCCTTCCTGAGTGCATCATACAGGTCATTGTTGCACTCATACGCGCTCTCCCCTTTCAACGCTCAGCCAAGCCAAGCACTCGTATCGCTGTTGGAATCACCGCGCGCGAAGGGAATTGATCTTTCCTATCTCGACGATACGACCGGGGCCTCGCTTTTACATGAGGCAGCACGTCGGAAAGACTTGCGGTTAATCGAGCTGGTTGTGCGTGCAGGAGCGGATGTGTTCGTGCGAGATCGCAGAGGAAAGATGGCCTACGATGGATTGGGCAAAGATGATCGCGTGAGGGTATTCTTACGCCAATGTAAGTTCCTACCTTTATCTTCTTCAAGTCTCCTCTAAAGAACCGCAGTCACGAATCACGATCAGTCATTGATCGATACACCGGTCTCTGAGCCACCTGTCTTGAAAGGATACCTGAACAAATATGCAAACGTTGCGAGAGGGTACAACACTCGGTGGTTCGTGCTCAAAGATGGCGTTCTTTCATGTTCGTGTAAGCATACTGTCGCCATGGAACAGCTTTGATGTAGTTTTCCGCAGACTATACGCACCAGGAAGACGAGGAGATTGCCAGCAGAGGTGCAATTTCGATGAAGACCGCAATTCTTAAAATTGGCAAGGGCACCGAGAAGACGCGCTTCGAAGTTTACTCCGCGCCAGTGCGTGGTCATACAACAGGGGTGCAGAAATGGTACATGCGGGCGAACCACCCCGTCGAGGCTGCACGGTGGACACAAGCAATTAACAAGAGTATGGAATGGTACCGACGCGAGGCGGATAAAAACCTTGTAGGCCGGCGGAGCACGGAGAGCGACAAGAGTGCCTTGCGGCCAACGAAGATTCGGACTAGCTTTCAGTCAGGTGTATCTGCGATGAGAGAACTCGGGACATATAGTTTGCGAGGAGAGCAAGCGTCCCTAGTGGACACAGCGGAGGACGCGCCAATAGCCGGTGACATCTCCAAGGACAGTATCCAAACTCCTGACGAGGAAGAAGTTGAAGAGGTTGCGAATCGACACGACAGTTCGGCAGCATCAGAAGTAACACAGTGTCAGCCTCCTCACGGCAGTACCTTCGACTTGCACGGGAATTCGGTTGCAGCACAGATGGACCTTACCGCACAGCTTCTGGCCGGATTACCCTTACCATCAGACGCGCCCCTACGCACGCAAGAACTTCGAGATGCCTTAAAGGAGTCTTTCACCACGGTCCAGTCGATGATAAACGAGTACCTCCAGATGGTAAAAGAGAGGGAAGAGTGGTGGAGGTCACAGCTCCAACGAGAGCGCGAACGGCAAACAATATGGGAGGAAAGCTTGCAGACCGTTGTTCGCGAAGGAGAAGCGCTCGAGAGAGAGCTCCGAGCACGCTCTCGCAAACGCGGAAGCAGATTTTTCGATGTAGGGATGCAGGACGCCGGGTCTGCGACGATAAGGCAACGGCCGCTCTCCTTAGTTGCCACGTCATCTGCCGTACCTTCGGCTCAGGCCTCCACCTACTTCACAGCGGTGGAAACGCCTCCCGTTTCGTTGACTCCCGTCCCTACCGCCGATCCCCCCCAGTCTCCTGTACTTTTGACTCCTACCCAGCGCCGGATATCGCGGCTAGCATCACCATCCCCCATCGGGGAGAACGAGACCGAGGATTTGCACGACACAGATGAAGAAGACGAATTCTTCGATGCTATCGAGTCGGGTAATCTCCCGAACCTCGTTGTCAGCGAACTTCTCACCAGCCCCACGCACTCCGCAACTCACCTGCCGCTTGTCATTAACTTGGAGCCTTTTTTGGGATACAAACATCTAAGGTCCGAATTGCCCATTGAGAAAGACAACAGGCCATCTACCAGTCTTTGGTCCGTTTTGAAGCATAGCATTGGGAAGGACTTGACAAGGATCAGTTTCCCTGTATTTTTCAACGAACCCACGAGCATGCTGCAGCGAATGGTAGGCGTCCACCTGCCCTTTCGCCATTCAGCGAACTCACTCGTTTGTAGGCTGAAGACATGGAGTTTTCCGAATGCCGTGAGTGTCCCAGCTGGCTGATGATTCGATTCGTTAATGCGTCCATTTGCAGTTGACGTGGCTGTCCGAGAGAAAGACCCTCATCGACGTATAGCATTCGTAGGCGCATTTGCGATGTCTAATTATTCATCAACCATTGGACGTATTGCAAAGCCATTTAACCCTATGCTTGTGAGCAAGACATTCCAATTTTGCACTGAACATACACTCACATTTCCTCAAGAATGAGACATTTGAATACATGAGATTAGACAAGGAATACCGATATATGTCCGAGCAAGTCAGCCATCACCCACCGATTTCTGCTTGCTGGGCTGAATCTCCCGATTGGCATTATTTCGGCGAGGTATGCATCTGACGTTGGGCAGGTGCAATTAGACTGATCGCTCTCTAGGTTGATGCTCAAAATAGGTTCATGGGCAAGTCCTTCGAGATCCGGCCCACTGGTGTTGCGCACGCAGAGCTTTTACTACCTGAAGAATGGGCACCGAATTGCCCTAAAGCGACAACCGTTGGCGGGAAGGGAAAGGTAGTGGAGCACTACTCGTGGAAAAAAGTCACTACGAACGTTTCCGGCTTCATCCTGGGGTCTCCTACCATCGACCATTATGGTGACATGATTGTCAGTTCCCCAAAGTCGTTTAGTAATGAGATTCGCTAAGTTTAATTGAATCTAGGTCACGAATCATCGTACCGGAGATCGATGCATCCTAACATTTAAGCCCCGAGGGTGGCGAGGCAAGGATGCATACGAGATTTCGGGCTCCGTTAGCAACTCGGACGGCGAGATCACCTATGAGATCGCCGGTCGTTGGAACAGTCAGCTCATTTGTCGCGCAGTCGGTACTGGCAGTGGATTTCTGCACCCCGACGCAACCGTTGGTGGCCCTGCGTCGCCGAATTACATGGCAGAGTACATCTTACTGTGGAGAAACTCTGAAAAACCGCCAGCGCCTTTCAACCTCACGCCGTATGCGATCACGCTCAACGACTGTCCAGAGGACACGCTCAAACCGTTCCTGTGCCCTACTGACTGTCGTCTTCGGCCTGACCAACGCGCGTTCGAGATGGGCAAGTATGAACGCGCAAACGAGCTGAAGCAGATGCAAGAGGAGAAACAACGGGCGACGCGACGCGCAAGAGAGGAAGGCAAGCTACCGCCCCATCGACCAAGATGGTTTACTGCGGAGACGGATGGTGACACGGGGGAGCGTGTGTGGACGCCTTCCCGTGTCGGCAATGTACTCGAGTATTGGGTAGAACGGGAGAGGGTATGGAAGGAGGGAGGCGGGGGATCTTGGAAGGACGTAGATCCCATTTTCATCGAGGATATACCTTAGGTTTGGTTATTATGGATTTTCTTGCTGATTACGCTGGGATAAGTAGACTAGACTCGATTATTATGGTTAGATCTAATACTAGCCGATGCCATATTGACTCTTCAAGTTGATGCCACAGCCGATCCCCGGCTTTCAACGAGTTCGAATGCCAGTTGTTCTAGTTCAACGTCTCACACCCCTGGACGCATTTTCATTGACAAGCTTGGGGTAACTGTAACTTGATCACATTGTGGCACTTGCCACTGCATTGAACTTCTTGGACTTGTAAGCGATTTTGAACCACTTACGGTCAACTTGTGTCGTAGTGACGCCGGTCTCGTCAAGGGCGCAAGGAACGTCCCCAACCTCCGGGTCGGTGCATTTCTGACCCCACTTGTCCAGTACACTAGTAGGACCTAATGGCGCCGACTGCAACTGCGAGCACTTACTTACACTGGCATGCACGTGCCAGTGGAGAGCTAGTGCTCAACACTATTTTTCTCTGACCACCACCGTTGCATGGCCCGAGCGTTCTCCCAAAGTTTTACTCAAAGTTGCTTCTACTTCGAATAACGTCGTCGCCGCTGCCAACGATTACGCCGATCGCAAGGACTCGATGTCCAACTCTCCATTTTCAGTTGGAAGAGGAGATGCAAAAAATCTCTGTTGCTTGCGAGTGTCTCGCAGGTATCATTAGCAAAATGCGTCTTCAGGACGGTCCTGCAGTCGACGAGAGACTGAAGGATTGACTTCGGACCAGTGAACGGCGGGTGTGCTATGACACATTGGGTCAGGTGGAGAAGTTACTCCGGGAAGATACGTTTTCGCGGATGTTCGGCGACTGCAAGCCTTGGATCAAGAGGTATAGCAGCGACGAAAGACAGAATCGACGAGGTCGTCAGCCTTCTTCAGTCGTGCAAAAAGATATTTCCATTTCTTGTTCTCGACAGAGATCTGGCGAGTCTCTTCAGTATGGGGACGACCTGGGCATGACAATACCGCCACCCAGGGACAACGAGAGGTGTTGAACATCAGCAGGTCGTACATCAGTGTCGGGGTACATGGGATTTAATGTTCTCGAGCAAAGTTTGCCTGTCTCCGTGCAGACGGACCCGGGACGTCAGGTATGTCTTATGACATTATGAAGGTCCATTCTCTAGCCTAAACTTCAGCACTACCGTTCCAGATGCAACAATTCAACAGGCCAGGCATGCGGATACACCGACGCACGTGAGGGTGGTTTATACGCAGCAGATAAACAAGCTACACACGCACGAGCGGATCCAAGGCTTTTTAGCCTATACGCGATCTAAACACTGTCCCGTTTCTGTGTGCAAGGTTTACGCTGACCGTCGGTCGACGTTCATCCGCGGACAACGTGACTAAAACAACCAGCTCTGTTAATATTTGCCGTCATTGCCCTGATGGCTCAGTTGGCTAGAGCGCAGGTCTCATACTTTCGTATGACCAGGTTACCAAGTCCTGGGCAATCCTGAGGTCGCAAGTTCGAGCCTTGCTCAGGGCAGTCTCTCTTTTTCTTTTTCATCCCCCACACGTGCGTCGCATGACTGTATCTCGTATGTATGTCTAATATGCAAGTCTCTTGGATACGGAACGTATTCCACCAGGCCCACTTCAGCGTTGGCCATCGCAGATTCCGGGGTTGGACACGGAGAGTTTGCTCCGAGGAACCTCTGAAACCCCATTGATCCTCCACCATCGGAGATCTGTGCACCATGAGATCAGGCCGGCACATTGGCAGGCTGTGGTGGTGAGAGTGTTCCATGTCGGTGAGCGACTCCCAAATGTCCCGGATGCCTTCAACTGATGGTAGCTCATCTTGCCCAGCACCGACGTGTCTCTTCGGTGCCAGGGTGGCGATGTGGGGAATCCTGTAATTTCGTCTTGCTCGGGGGACTCGGCCAGAAGACGTCTTTCCTCAGCGAAGCCTTCATGGGGTCCAATCCTTCGTTATAAGCCAGGGCAAATACAACGTCCAGATCTGCACACGGAGTCAGAGCCTTCGAGCGCGTCTCCAAAAGTTGTTCTGCAGTGGGATTCTCACCTTCGGGTGATCTTCCACCTGTCTCAGGGTAAATAAATACACCATCGGAAGGATGGCAGCATCGAGCGCTGCGATTCAATACTATATAAATCCTCCATGAAATGTTGTTGAAGGACGGGCCAACGATCATCACGACCACGAAGTTGAACGTCTAGTTAAACAGTGGGAAGGGGAGGAGGACATGGCCAACTACTCGGACTACGAGGCGCCTGCGTTGGAGGACGATCCAGACCTTGGAGGGAGAATCACTCTCGGAATCGAGTGATTGCGACCATACAGGCAACGGTATCCCTTGCAAGTTTTATAACCGTACCGAATGCAAGAATGGGCGTGCCTGTCGGTTCTCGCATGCGCCAGACCAAAGAGCGAATGGGATGCGCTGTGAGCATGTCCATTGTTGATGTTGTGTTGTTATTGTGACGAAGTGTGTGCCGATGTTTCTGAATTAGTCTGTATCGTGTTCTACACTTTAACAAGTGCATTTCTAGCCTTGAACTTCTGTCCGTCTCTAACGCCAGCCCACCAGCTCAACCCGAGGGACACAATGCATGCAACAAGTGTCACCTGCAAACTCCCCAGGTAACATGTCTTCCCGTCGAAACACTGATGTTCCGAGGTAACTCACCTGACACTAAGCTGATCAACGACCAGACACGCGTTGCCAATGAGAAACGCGGGTCTTGCGTCGGCGCATGGGCAATCAGGTCAGAAGACTACCGTGACGCTCGACAGAACGGGAATATATGCTAGACATTCTCCCTTTTGAGTCTTCGTGCTACTTCCAAGTTCCTCGGAAAAGTTGGATCAGTGGGCGGGGCTGGTTCCGAACAGAGTAAGAGAGGACCGTCCTCACACCCTGAAAAATGTTTTCCCCTACCCAAATCCTCGATAAATCGGTGCGAGATATATCTCGCTTCTACTTTGCACTCTTGACGAAGACTGGTCCCTACTCGGGCTTCCGCAACCTTGACGTAAAGCGACGGAGTCCATTGCAAATCGCCCAACATATATGTATAGTGCAATGTCGGTCACGGCTACCCACAACCAAAGTACGCGATCTACACGACTGAGATGATGATTATCCACCCTGACGCACACTAGCGCGTAACAAGTCAGTGATGTGCTTGACCCAATTTCCAACATTTGGAGCACACGGTGTGTGATTGCTCCGAGTCGCTGTGGGGTGTGCTCGTTGCCGTTCTTTTGATTGAGGTATATCTCGCGCTCGAGTCAAACGGCCAAGATTTGCTAGCCGGACGGTTCCCCTGGGCCGTCTCGGCGTCCCAGTCCGATGACGAAAAACAAGCTTGGGGTTGCTATTCATGATGTCCGAGTTGTGCCTGAGAACACATGAGAAATCCCGGGCCGGCCCGATAACAGGACAACTCGTTTTCGCTCCTCTACAAAGGACACATCGCAAGCCATAATCGATTCATCATCGAACGATGTCCCCATCGGCTCCCGGCACGAACTTCGTCAACGACCTCGACAAGCTTGGAATGGCGACCGCGATCGCGAAAGCACACAAGAGCTATGAAGAGGGCGGCGTCCCTATCGGTGCTGCGCTCGTCTACCACGGTGACGATCGTGAGGCCGCCGTCCTCGGGTGCGCTCACAACCAGCGGATTCAAAAGTCGTCGCCGACGTTGCACGCCGAGATCGCCGCGCTCGAGGACGCGGGTCGGCAGAGGGCCGCCGTGTACAGGAACTCGACTATGGTACTGAGAGTCTTTCCTTTGCCCACCGACGTGGCTGATGGATGGATGACCCATTGATGGGTTCACACAGTATACGACATTGAGGTACGAGAGTTGGTGTCGTTCCCAAGTTCAGGCTGTTGTTGGGTGACGTGTGCTCTCCCGACAGTCCCTGCAGCATGTGCACCGGGGCCATCTTGCTCTACAAGATCCCTCGCGTCGTGATCGGCGAAAACGCCAACTGGGTAGGCGGCGAGGAGCTACTCAAGTCAAACGGCGTCCAAGTCGTCGTCTTGGACGATCCCGAGTGTACGGCACTCATGGCGCGGTACATCAAGGAGAAGCGCGAGGTAAGCCAAATAGCAAACGTTTTTCTATTGAAATCGTTGTGACACACTCTACGCAAAATGCAGGACTGGAATGAGGATATCGGGGAATGACTTTAACGATGTCGTCTATAGTCGATCACTGGATAGAAACGATGATCACATGCGTGCACGACCAAGCAAGGACTGGCGTACCATCATGCCGCTGCAATCGTCGCAGTGACCGCTTCCCCGAGCCCGCCTTTTATGACCTCTCGGAAACTGACTTGCAGAGCGCCGGTGTCGGACACGATTGCCTGCACCTGCACTGTCGTTTTGCCCTTGATGGGGTTTTTGGGTGACAGCGACAACGAAGCCAAGTAAGCTTCCTTGGTCAGCGTCTTTTCTTTTACTTGCTCGAGTTCCTCCTCCTCCTCCTCTTGTGCCTCTTCCTCGTCCTCGTCCTTGGGGGGCTTCACGTGGTCTATCTTGACCCCCTCCTTGACTTCCCACAGCTCAAAACCGACTTTTGTATTAGCCCCACTGGCATCGACCTCGAACGTCAACGTTCTACGACAAGGGAGAGGTGTCTCTTTAAGAACGAGAGGTATCCAGATACCTCCTAATGACCCCGCGGCGTCTTCATGAGGCACGAGCAGGCCGATGGTCCGACTTGTGGCAGCGACACTCGTCACCTTGCTTTCCTTGGTGAACGTGCCCAGCAGCTCGTCCGACGACTCTTGGGCGAGCGACACGAGCAAGTGGGCTTGCAAGGCGCATCCACGCGCAAGGATCGTGGTTGGGTCACCGACACCCCCACCGACGACGGTGCCCGCCTTGAACGGCGTGACGACAGACTCGGTGAATCCCTGTGAGAGGGATTCGTCCAGGCCCGGAAGCGAGGCTGACCCTCCGATGTACACGATCTCGTCGATATCGTAGAGGTCAATGTCGGCGAGCTCGGCGAGCTCCTTGACCTTGGCATAGACCTTGTCATAAATGGACCGCACCTCGATGTCGAATCGGAGGCGGTTGATGGATCCGGTATAGTCGAGGCCATCCTTGAGCGACTCGACGGAGCACGTGGCAGCGCCCGGACTGGCACTCAACGTGCGCTTGGTGTGTTCGACCGCGAGGCGGAGTTTGGCCTCTGCACGTTTATCCTGGGGGTCCGTCGCTGGGGCGACTGTCAGCGGTGTTTTCGTCTTCTTGGAAAAGTCTTTGGCGAAGAAGCGGATGAGTTTCGAGTCGATCTCGTCACCGCCGATGGTAGGATCTGAGAGGGTGGCGAGGGCGTATGCAAGGCCGTCGCGGATGGAGAGAAGGGATAGATCGAGGGAGGACGCGCCGAGATCGACGACGAGTTGTGTGCGATCGGTGGGGACGCCGTCAGCGCTGTCGGAGGTGGAGACGGCAACTGCGCCGGCGTCGTCGAGGAGCTGGAGGACGTGGATCCCAGCGTCCTCGGCGGCCTTGGAGAGGGCTTGTCTCTGGGCGTCGTCGAACCAGGAGGGTATGGCGATGACTGCTCCGATGATTTTTCTCCCGAGGAAGTCTTCTGCGGACTGACGAAGGGAGGCGAGGAAGATGGTGGTTACTTCGGAGACGGTGAGGATGCGTTCTACTTGGACGGGTTCGGAACGGGGTGTGACTATGCGAGAGGCTGCGGGCGTGTTGGTCGCTGTGGCGGGCAAAGGGGTTGGGGAGGGTTGGAGGACTGTGACTTTGTAGGCGGGTGTGTCGGGCAAGGATGGATGCTGGATGACGGGGGTGGACACGGTTAGCTTGTCCCGAGGCACGTCTGAAAACCTGATTTCATCAAAAACGAGGGCTCGTGGTCGGACGAGCGAGGCGTACTTTTTTCCGAGTAGGCTTCGGAAGCCCGTGATGGTGTTTTGGGCGTTTTTGACGAGCTGCTGCTTGGCTTGGTTTCCGATGTACTGTGATCGCGCGTGATCGTCTGGTTGGATGAAGAGATCAGAGGTCGTACCATCTCTTCGCCGTGGAAGGCCAGGGCACATGCGATCTGGCGTTCGCCATCTTCGTTGGCGATACATTCGGCGACGCCTTCCTGGCTCGCAAGAGACGTCAGCGACCACAGCGAATGTCAAGAAACTGGACGGACCTTTGTGAAGACGGCGATGGATGCATACGAGTTGCCGAGATTGATGCCGACGATGGGCGGGGTGGCGACGAGGGCGGGCGACTCTGCGCGTCCGCTGGCAGCTGACCCGTTTTGTGCCATGTTCAAGCCTTTTTCTTTTCTTTTTTCGCGGATGAAGTGGTGTCGCTGAGGTAAGCAATGCGTGTATATTTTATCTGATTAGATGGTTGCAGACTTTCATCATGTCTGCTAGAGAGCGTTTGCAGGCCGTGCAGAACGCGCTCTCGACCCGCACACGCGACACCGCGCACGGCCCCATCGATGCCTTTCTCCTCCCTGACCGGACCAGGGTGGACATCGTGCCCTCGGGCAGCCCCGGAAGCACACAGATTCGGGTGAACGGCGTCCCCGTGTGCACCTATCGCTCGCTGGACCGCACAGCAGCCTTGCTTCTGTCTGCCGTTGGCACGCCGCACGAGCACACTGCGACGCACGTCCCCGTCTACCCCGTGCTCGACATCCACCCTCCGAGCACGCGCCGAATCACGGTGCAGGATGCGTGGGTTGTCATCTACGCCCTGTTCGTTCGTTACCATGACAGAGAGACGATCCCCATCGTGCTCTCTCCCGACACGGATGATCACGCGGAACTGTGCGCCTACATCCTCCGTTCCGGACTCGGTAGGACTGGGCAGGGCGAGGACGCGTTGTTCCTCTTACGGGCAGCTTTCTGGCAGGGTGCTGGGACGCACGGGTACCACTCGCGCGGTTGGCTCCCGCCTCTGTCTTCTTTGACCCGGCATGCCGCTTCACCGTTCCCATCGGTTCAGTCGTTCACTCGCACGCCGCTCGTCATCACCGCGCATCCTCTGCGGCCACCCAAGCCTCTGCCCGGGGAAGTGCTCTACCGTCGCTACTGTCCAAACGTGCAGCAGACGCTCGAATTCACCTATTTTGACGCTGGTCAAGACGGTCAAGTCACTCCTCACCTGGAAGCGTTCCACAGATGGCACAACGACGACCGCGTCAATAATGGATGGAACGAGCGGGGGTCTCTCGAACAGCATAGACGATATGTGCACGGCGTTTTGAACGACCCTGCAGTCCTGCCGATCATGATGAGTTGGGATGGCGAGCTCATGGGATATTTGGAGCTCGTGTATGTCAAGGTGGGGCAGTTCGCTAGCGTCGGTGCTCGCATTCACATGTCGTCGTCGCAGGAGAACCACGTTGCAACCTACGTTCCGGGGGGTGCCAAGGAGTGGGATCGGGGCATCCACGTACTCGTGGGAGAGGAACGGTTCAGAGGCTGGGAAAGAGGTGGGTGTCGCGACTCGGATGAAACAGGTCCCTGACGTGTCTGCGGTAGCGCAAGCCTGGCTCCGTTCGATCCATCACTACATCTTTCTGGCGGACCCGAGGACGGAACATGCCATCGGAGAGCCCAAGGCCGACAATGGAGCCATCGTGCAGGTCTCTCTGGACTCTACGATGCATATAGAAACGGTGAGATCGACGCGGTGTGGGTATAAGCGGGGACCTGATGTACTGCAGGTGTTCGACTTTCCGTACAAGCGCTCGGTGTTGACGTTTCTCCCCCGCGAGCGTTTCTTCAAGATGGATGTGCTGTAGATACAAAGCGTGTCGATCACGTGACATACCCCTTTTATAAATCACTTTGTGCGAGACACACTCTTCAACGATGGCGAGTTGCCCTCACCAGTCCGAGCTATCGAACCTGCGACAGCCCAAACTCAGCCAGTCAGTTCATCGCGAAGAGTGTACACAATGCTTTGACAACCAGGTACGCGCGATCCCACCATCGGGGGCCGTGCTGATGCCCCATCGCAGGACGGCGACGACGGCGTCGACGTCTGTCTCGTCTGCTTCAATGGCGCGTGTCTGAGCCAGTATCGCCATCATGCGCGCACCCACGTCGCGCGCTCGGGGCACGCCTTTACGCTCAACGTCACACGAAGACCGACCCCGAAACCAACCAACAGCCGCGTGCGTTATCGCCTTCTCACGCCCGCCTGCGACTCGGGGGACTGACTGACTGCGATTAGGGAGACAACGAACCGCCTGCCAAGATGACCAAGCTCGCGATCCTCGAGGACCGCGAGGAGGATAGGTACGACCACCGGACGGCGCTTCGGTGCTGGAAATGCGATCCGGTGAACGGCAGGGTGATCGTCGCGGACGACGACACGGTGCGTTGGTTTGATTTTGCGCGCACGTCTTCTTACTCACGCGTCCCTTTTGGCAGACGAAGCGCTTGACGGACGGGATCATGCAGTCGCTCTCGTCCGCCCGTCAATCAGAGGTGAAAGCCTGGGAAGAAGAGATCATGACATGCGAACATGCGCTCCTCCTCGAACAGCGCGCGAGCGGGGCCATTCCCGCACAAGGTGCGT